>PYAF01004621.1:0-32401 GCA_007407185.1 Glycine tomentella
CGTGACACTCCAGAACTTGCTTCCTTTATTATTTGCTCTTAAGTCCCTCTTTTTGGCCTGCAAATGCTTAAATGGCATTAAATTGCTTGAGACAATTAAAAATACTAAAGATAACTAATTTTTGAACTATTTCCTAACTATCTATTTAAAATATAACCTAAAACTAAGCTAGAAATAAGATGTGTTTGCAACACATCACCTACCTCAGACCAACAAATAGGAGTCTTGCATCTCCGGCCATATAAGGCCTCATAAGGAGCCATGCCCAAGCTCGCATGAAAACTGTTATTATATGAGAACTCCACCAGAGGTAGATATCTATCCCATCTGGTACCTTGCTCTAAAGTACAGGCTCTCAACATATCCTCTAATGTCTGGATGGTTCTCTCAGTCTGACCATCTGTCTGAGGATGATAAGCTGTACTGAGTCTCAACTGGGTCCCAAATGCCTCCTGAAGTGCACCCCAAAATCTGGAAGTGAACTTAGAATCTCTGTCACTGACAATACTCTCAGGAACTCCATGCAGTCTGACAATCTCTCTGACATATAGCTGAGCCAGTTTCTCTGCAGTGTAGTCAGTCCTCACAGGCAAGAAATGAGCAGACTTAGTCAGTCTATCAACAATCACCCAGATGGAATCACATCCAGTCTGAGTCCTCGGAAGCCCAACTACAAAATCCATGGAAATGCTGTCCCATTTCCACTCAGGAATCTGTAATGGCTGAAGCAAACCTGACGGTCTCTGGTGCTCAATCTTGACCTTCTGACATACTAAACATCTGGACACATACTCAGCTATGTCTCTCTTCATCCCTGGCCACCAAAATCTCCTCCTGAGATCCTGATACATCTTGGTAGCGCTTGGATGAATACTGAACTGGCTTTTATGAGCCTCAATCAGAACTGCATCGACCATCTCGCCCTTAGGCACCACAATCCAGTCCTGATACATCATCAAATCATCGGGCTCCCAGTGAAACTCCCGTCGGCCCAACAGGTCTATCATAGAATCATCCTGTTTCTGAGCCTCTCTGATTCTCTGAATCAGCTCATTATCAACTCTGGTCCTTCTCAGCTCAAGACCACTGGTACCCTCAGTCACGGTCAAATGCATATCTCTGAACTGCTCAATCAACTCACAGTCAGAGATCATCATGCAGGCAACACTCAGATGTTTCCTGCTCAAGGCGTCAGCTACAACATTCGCCTTGCCTAGATGGTATCTCAACTCAAAATCATAATCCTTGAGAAACTCCATCCACTGTCTCTGCCTCATGTTCAGCTCTTTCTGATCAAAGAGATACTTGAGACTCTTGTGGTCACTGAACACCACCAACTGGGCACCATACAAATAATGTCTCCATACCTTTAGAGCAAATACAATCGCTGCAAGCTCTAAATCATGGGTAGGATAACTCTCCTCATGTGGCTTCAACTGTCTGGAAGCATAGGCAATAACCCGCTTCTCTTGCATCAGCACACAACCCAAACCTCTCTTAGAAGCATCACAGTACACCTCAAAACATCCCTCAGGATCAGGAAGAATCAACACCGGAGCTGTGGTCAACTTCTCTTTCAAATTCAGAAAGCACTCCTCACATTCATGGGTCCATACAAATGGGTTACCCTTTCTAGTAAGGTGAGTCAAGGGTAATACCATCTGTGAAAACCCCTAAATGAACCTCCTGTAGTATCCTGCAAGACCAAGGAAACTACGGACCTCCGAAACACTCCTGGGCCTCTCCCAAGACATCACAACATTCACTTTACTAGGATCCACTAACACACCCTCTGCAGAGATCACATGGCCCAGGAATTTCACCTCTGGAAGCCAAAACTCACATTTAGACAATTTAGCAAACAGCTGCTGATCTCTCAGAATCTGCAAGACAAGTCTAAGGTGCTCAGCATGCTCTTCCTGACTCCTGGAGTAGATCAGTATATCATCTATAAACACAACCACAAACTGATCCAGGTATGGTCTGAAAACTCTGTTCATATAATCCATGAACACTGCAGGCGCATTAGTCAGACCAAAAGGAATGACCTGGAACTCATAATGTCCATACCTCAACCTGAAAGCCGTCTTCGGAACATCGCCGAGCTTAATCCGAATCTGATGGTATCCGGATCTCAGGTCTATCTTGGAGAACACACAGGCTCCCCTCAACTGATCTAACAAGTCATCAATACGAGGCAGAGGATACTTATTTTTAATAGTAACCTTATTCAACTGCCTGTAATCAACACAAAGCCTCATACTTCCATCCTTCTTCTTCACAAAGAGGACCGATGCTCCCCACGACGACACACTCGGTCTGATAAACTCTTTGGACAACAAGTCCTCAATCTGTGCCTTCAACTCCTTTAACTCTAAAGGAGACATGCTGTAAGGAGCTATGGATATGGGTCCCACACCTGGAACCAAATCAATGGAGAACTCTATCCCCCTATCCGACGGAAGCTGTGTAATCTCATCAGGAAACACATCAACAAACTCGCTCACCACCGGAATCTCAGATATATCCACTCCCTGTTTCTCCACCGCTGTACTCAGTAACAAATACCCCTGAGCTCCTCCTCTCAGCTCTTTACTAACTTGTAACACTGAAAGAAATGCCACTGAGCTCGGGCTAATCTCATCTGAAGGCACAACTACTCTCTTACGACAACAATCCAGCATGACCCCATATCTGGTAAGCCAATCCATGCCCAAAATAATCTCAAGAGTAGGCATGGTCAAACAATACAGATCCACACTATACTCTCTGCCATCATACAGAAAGTGCACATTTCTACAATGCATCTCCACTCTACACTGCTCTCTAGAGGCTGTGGTCACCTCCATGGGAGAAGGAAGTCTAAACATAGGCAAGTCCAGTCCTATAGCAGTGTGATCACTGATGAACGAGTGAGTGGCTCCAGAATCAAACAAAACTCTAACATCACACATCTTAATCAGAATTGTACCTCAAATCAAATCTGGAGCTCTAGCTGCTTCCCTCGCATCCACTGTGTAAATCCGGCCTGTGGTAGGTGCTACTAAAATCACCGGAGCAGCTATGGCCTGATCTCTGGCCTGCGGACACTGTCTAGCAAAGTGGCCAGGCTTGCCACATCTGTAGCACACCAACATGCCGGTATGGCACGCACCCCAGTGGGTCTTCCAACAAGTAGCACATCTGGGACCTGGACCTCATCTCGGTGGCCGATCTCTCTGACTCCTCTTGAATCTGTCTGAAGAGGAAGAAGCTCTCAGACCTCTGCCCTTGTCCCTCCCGGCTGGGCCTGCACCACCAGATCTCCTCACATCAGGTCTACTGGAAGGAACAGGATGACTGCCACTCCGTCTCCTGATCATATCCTCCACCTGCCTGCACTGTCTGACCAGACTCCCCAGATCTCTGGACCCACTGCCAGCTATCCTCTCCTCAATGTCCTCTCTAAGTCCCCTCTGGAACTTAGCTGCAAGTATGTCAGTCTCAGGCAACTCCCTCCTGAAATGGGCATATTTGGCTAATTCATTGAACCTAGCCAAATACTCGTCAACTGACATCTGTCCCTGGACAAGTGTCTCAAACTCCGCCTGCTTCTGCTCTCTGGCATCTCGCGGAAAGTATCTGTCCAGGAACTGGGCCTTAAACGTCTGCCAGGTGATAGCCTCCCCCTGGGCCCTCATCAGCTCTGATGTGGTAACCCACCACTCATGAGCATCTCCATGAAGCATATAAGTAGCATAGAGAAATTTGTGATGGTCTGAACACTCCATCACTGTGAATATCTGCTCTAATGACTGCAACCACCGAGCCGCCACCACTGGATCGTAATCTCCATGAAACACTGGAGGATCATGCTTATGGAAAGCTATAAGCATCCTTCCTCTGACTACTACAGAAGATTCATTCAGGGGTTTTCCCAGTTGGTGGTACCTCTGACTCGACTCACACGGAAGGGGGTTCTATTTGTGTGGACCCATGAGTGCGAGCAGTGTTTCCAGGAGTTGAAAGAGCGATTGACCACAGCTCCAGTGCTAACTCTTCCTGACCCTAAGGGAGTCTTTGAGGTATTTTGTGATGCATCCAAGCGGGGACTTGGGTGTGTGCTGATGCAGGATCAGAAGGTTGTTGCCTATGCTTCCAGGCAACTGAAACCTCATGAAGAGTCGTATCCCACTCATGACCTGGAGTTGGCAGCTGTGGTTTTTGCTCTGAAGATATGGAGGCACTATTTGTATGGTGCCAAGTTGATAGTGTTCAGTGACCACAAGAGTCTCAGATACCTCTTTGACCAGAAAGAGCTGAACATGAGACAGAGGCGTTGGATGGAGTTCCTGAAGGACTATGATTTCGAGCTGAGATACCATCCAGGCAAGGCTAATGTGGTTGCTGATGCCTTGAGCAGAAAGAAGGTGGATGCTGCATGTTTGATGATCTCTGATTGCAAGCTGATAGAGCAATTCAGAGATATGCACCTGACGGTGACAGAAGGTGCACACGGTCTTGAGATGAGCAGGACCAAAGTAGATAATGAGTTGATCAGGAGGATCCGAGAAGCTCAGCAGCAGGATGAGGATGTGAGGGCCATGATTGGCCAACAACATGTTTCTTGGGAAGACCACGACTTGGTGAAATACCAAGGTCGTACTGTGGTGCCAAAGGGCGAGTTGAGAGATGTCGTCCTATCTGAGGCACATCAGGGCCAGTTCAGCATACATCCAGGAGCTACCAAGATGTATCATGATCTGAAGAGGAGTTTATGGTGGCCAGGGATGAAGAAAGACATAGCTGAGTATGTGGCTAAGTGTCTAGTGTGTCAGAAGGTGAAGATTGAGCATCAAAGACCGTCAGGTCTACTTCAGCCTTTAGAGATCCCTGAGTGGAAATGGGACAGCATTTCCATGGATTTCGTGGTGGGATTACCGAGGACTCAGAGTGGATACGATTCCATCTGGGTGATTGTGGACAGGCTGACCAAGTCTGCTCATTTCTTACCTGTGAGATCTGACTACATTACAGAGAAATTGGCCCAGTTGTATGTCAAGGAGATTGTAAGATTGCATGGAGTCCCTGACAGCATCATTAGTGATCGAGATCCGAAGTTCACCTCAAGGTTTTGGGGTGCGCTTCAAGAGGCTTTTGGGACCCAGCTGAGACTCAGCACTGCTTACCATCCTCAGACAGATGGTCAGATGGAGAGGACCATCCAGACTCTGGAGGATATGCTGAGAGCTTGTGCCTTGGAGCAGGGTACTAGCTGGGACAGATATCTACCTCTAGTGGAGTTCTCATACAACAACAGTTTTCATGCCAGTCTGGGCATGGCACCCTATGAGGCTCTGTATGGCCGGCGGTGCAGAACTCCAGTGTGTTGGACAAAGGTATGAGAGAAGCAGTTGCTTGGACCTGAGATGGTTCAAGAAACCTTTGAGCAGATCAAGATGATTCGAGACAAGCTGATGAAGGCTCAGAGTCGACAAAGGAGCTATTATGATCAGAAGCACAGACCCTTGCAGTTTGAAAAGGGTGATCATGTGTTTTTGAGGTTATCTCCAGTGACGGGCGTAGGGCGAGCTTTAGGTGTGAGGAAGCTGAGTCCTAGGTTCATTGGTCCGTATCAGATCCTTGAGAGGATAGGACCAGTGGCATACAGGCTAGCTTTGCCTCCCCAGTTGTCAGGGCTTCATGATGTGTTCCACGTGTCTCAGTTGAGGAAATATGTAGCAGATCCCTCACACGTGGTAGAGCCTGACACAGTCCAGATCAGAGAGAATTTGACGAGTCCTACACGGCCCTTGAGGATTCTGGATCGGATGGAGAAACAGATCCGCAGCAAGACCATTTCCATCGTCAAGGTACAGTGGGAAGGTAGGACGCCTGAGGAAGCAACTTGGGAGCGGGAGCAAGAGTTGCTGCAGAGGTATCCCGAGTTGGCTAACAGGTATTATTCTGAATTTTGCGGACAAAATTCCTAAAAAGGAGGGGTGAATGTAAGGACCCTCACCTTTGGCCAGGACTTTTAATTAGAAAACTGAGTTTTAGGTGTGGCATTGATCGCGCCAGGGTTGGTGCTGATCACGCCAGTCCCTTTGGCTGTGGCACTGATGGCGCCATAGGTTCGGCCAGTTCACGTTTTTAGCGTGGACATGGTGCTGGTGGCGTGGATTGGTCGAGAGGTTGGCGCGGGTAGTGCCACGCCACAAGTGCCCCTGGAAAATCAATTTTCTCTGGATTTTCACGCTGATAGCGCCAGAGGTGGCGCGAGTGGCGCCACAGGTCTCGGGAAGTTGGCGCTGATGGCGCGGGGTTGGCGCTGTTAGCGCCAGACCACCGACATTGTGGCGCGGATGGCGCGGGAGGTGGCGCGGATCGCTCCAGAGTTCGGGCAGGCTGAGTATAAATGGGTCAAAACGCGAAAATGGAGGGGAATTCAGCTTCTTCTTCCTCCTCCAACCCAAACCTCCATTGATGCTTGCCCCAAGCTTTCTAGGACCATGTTTGAGGACCAAAACACCTCCCTATGACCTTTAATCTTGAGAGAAACCTTTGTGAAGCTTGAATCCTTCATTTCATGCTCTTGAAACCCCTTGTGAGTGAGAAGTGGAACCTCAGAGGGAAAAGCTCAGAGAACTTGAGATTGGCGAAGACCCACGACGTATAAAGGACGCTAGAGCTTGAGGAAGTTGTCCTGAGGTCTTTTGAGTCATCCCTGAGGTAAGAGACTCAAGTTTTTCCGTTTAATTTTGATCCTAGGGGGTTTTATGAATAGTGACCCATATGAGCTGGGGCTAGAATTAGCCCAGGATCCTGTAGGGAAACTTGTTGAGAGCATTGAATAGATGAAGGATTAGCTTTCAGTTTTTGATTTTGATGACTTTGAATCTTGGCTCTGTATATGCCTGTGTGACTTGTTTAGAGTCACTTGTTGATGGTTCTCTGATAGGCTAGAGCCTTGATTGTGTTGTGCTGAGCCAAGTGGCTAGTTGAACGAGACTTGGAGTGGAACTCAGTCCGTTCTAGTGATAATTGAGGTTAAGGCTGAGGAAACTATGCCATGTATGATTGTGTTTTAAGTCCAGATGACTCAAAGGCTAGGCTTTCAGCCTTGAGGGACCTTGGATGGTCTGTGAACAGCCTTGTGTGGGGCTGAGTGTGACTGAACCCTAGGATAGGGGAATTCTGTTATGATATGTTCTGTGAATTGTATGCCTGAGGGCTTGTTTTGATATGAGATTTGCATATGCCTTGATTAGGCTTTGATTCTGAGACTGTTGGTGGCGCGAGCCACAGACTTGGGAAGGAACTGCAGAGTAATCCCTTATCAGGTAAGTTCAGTGTTTCTCGGGGATGAATTCCCGTTTTGGTTGCACACCACACTCCTTGGGAGTGTTGGTCATGATTCATGCTGCATGCATTGGCTTTGGCATTGATTGTATTGATTCTATATCCATCTGCATTGGATATATGTGTGCTGTGATTGAAATATCTGTTGGCCAATGGATGAATACCGGCATTGAGGAGCTATGCCGTGTATTCAGGGTGTTGAGGAGCTCCGCCCATGGCCAATAGATGAATACCAGCATTGAGGAGCTCTGCTGGGTATTCAGGGCGTTGAGGAGCTCCGCCCATGGCATTGAGGAGCTCTGCCGTATATTGACAGGTTACTGACGTTGAGGAGCTCCGTCAGGGCGTTGAGGAGCTCCGCCAGGCATTGAGGAGCTCTGCCACCTGTCATGTGTTGAGATTATGATTATGTTTATGATTCTGATATGTTGAGGGCCAGAGGGCCAGGCCAGCGAGCCTTGTTGGTTATGTTGCATGTATGTGTGTTGTGGATCTTTGAGCCAGGGTGGGAATGATTCCCAAGGACTCTGAGCTTACTGAGATATGTTATCTCATCCCGTGTGGGGTTTTCTATGATTTTAGGTGACCATTCTAGAAGAGAAGATCAGTCTCAGGGCAAGAGGCCCAGCAGAGACTAGGCTGCTTGACTGAGGAGTGGCATGGAGAGCTTGAAGGCTCTATTTTGATTCTGTTCTGATGTATAGTTCTGTATACCCTCGAGGAGGGCTATTATTCTTTTGTATCACCATAGGGTGGTGTGAACACTGATGTATGATGTATATATGTACAGAACTATTTGAGTTTATGATATGAGACCTTCCCTGAGTATATATCTGTTTCACATGTTGTAATATGCCTAAGTCTTTGAACTATCTGTCTTTATGATGTATGACATGAGAAACTGGATCAGCAGGGGCGTGATAAATGTTTATGGTTTGTGTTTTATCGATTCTATTTGTGATTCCATACATAATGTATCAAGAAAAGCGATTCTATGCTTCCGCTAAGTTATTTCATCATGTTTTATGCGCTAATCTGATATTATTAAAGATAACACGTCGGAGGCCTACGGGGTGTTACACGTTACTTAAGCACTTCAACTAGTGGTTTATTTTTTCCTATTGGGAAGCCTCTTAGTTTGGTTGGCTACAGTGATGCAAATTGGGCCGGTTACCCTAATACATGAAGATCTGTCATAGGTTGGTGCATGTTTCTTGGTCGTGTGCTAATCTCTTGGAAGAGTAAAAAGCAATAACATGTATTGAAGTCCTCCACTGGATCAAAGTATCGAGCTATGTCTGAGGCTTGTTCTGAAATCATTCGCCTTTGTGCACTCTTAGCTGAGATAGGCTTCCTTCAAATTGTAGCCACACCTCTCTATGACGACAATACTAGTGTCATTTAGATAGCTACTAATCCAGTTTTTCATGAGCACAAATATTGAGGTGGATTGCCATTCTATTCGAGAAGCATTGGATGCTCATGTTATATCTCTTCCTCATGTCACTTTGCAACTTCAGCTTGCTGATATCTTCACCAAGGTTGTACCTCATCCTCGACATTAGTTTCTTAGCACTAAATTGATGCTTCATGATCAGCCGCATCAATTTGAAGGGGGATGTCAGTAAGGGATTCTATTATTATGTTGTTTACTGTAGTTAGCAAATCTGTCTATTCATTGTATTATTAGCTTTCCTGATTTAGGTTGTATAAATTAGGAAATAGAATTATTATGTCTTAATAGTTGTAAATGCAGCTTTAATGACGGTAAACAGATCTGTACTATTTATGGATAAACAGCTGAATGAAGAAAACCATTAAAGACAAAAATTCTAACATAAAGCATGGTTCGTTCGTCCCATGTTCACGGTGTTCCCCACGGTTCTCATTACAATTGCAGCTGCTCTAGCATCAAGGCCAGAGGTTGGCTCATCCATGAAGATTATTGATGGTTTGACTACAAGTTCAACTGCAATTGTAAACCTGTTGCGCTGTTTGGTTGAATGACCAGTCTCTGCTAGCAATTCAACTAGTGCATCTCTTATTAAGTTAAGCTCTACTAGCTCCATAACTTCCTCAATGAACATCTACATCTCATCAAATTAGTTCAAGTTAATAACTTGTTATGGCCCTAGTCCTATGACCACGACTAATGTATAAAATTGTTGCTAGCATTAAATAAAAGTATAAAACAACAAAGATTTAATATCGTTTTCTAGTTTAAATCCATGAGTTTCATTCTTCCAATATAGAACGAAGAAAGTTGTACCTTTCTAGTTGTACAATCAACTTCATGGGGTAACCGAAGCCATGCAGAATGTAGCAAAGATTCATAGACTGTAACATTGGGTGAGTGGATATCAAATTGTTCACAATATCTTGAGTTGCAAGCAAATGTTTCTTGCCTCTTTGGGTACCCAGATATTGTGATCCTTCCTTCAATATATCCAAATGTTTTCCTTCCAGCTAAAACATCCATTATTGTAGTCTTACCAGCACCACTTACACCCATCAAAACTGTTATTACTCTTGGCCTAGTGACACCACTAACACCCTTCAAAAGTTCTAAACGGTCCTCAAAAGCTCCTTGCTTTTTAATTTCCTAAATTTAATATAAAAGTTAAAAAAATGTAGACGAATTCTGATTCTTTATAACTTTATTTTTCCCTTATGGAGCACAAAATCATGGAAATACTGTTGAAGAAATATCATGTTGCTGGGATTACACAAGGATTAGACAATTTCAGTGCTATATGTAGCAATTGTGTTGTCCATTTGCTATATGTAAAGTACCTGCGACATGTCTACAAAATATTCGATATCATCAAAAGTGAGAGGTAGAAGTTGAAAAGGAAGAACCATAGCCCTCCTTTCACTTCTTTTAGCTTTATCATCACTAACTCACCCAGAAGATGACCTGGATGACATACTCTCTTCTTCTACCATATTTATTTTAATTGACTCAACTCTTTAGCTGTTGAAGCATTTCTCTCAAGCAATTGCTCTTGGGATAGCCCTAATTGATCCTTTCTGAATGTTGCAGAAGAAAGAAATTCAATGACCAGAAATTAAGTTTACTCAGAAAAGGGATCCAAGTAATGTTGGATATTGCAAAGCCAAGGCAGAGGCAAACACTGACAGTTTTCAGATATACATAATTAAACAGAAAAGATCACCAATTAAAAAGAAATACATAAGCAATTAATGATCCTAAATATAGATGAAGAGAGTACTTACGACTTAGATATTGCATACCCAAGGCAAATACAAAATTAAACAGAAATACATAACCAATTAATGTTGTTACTCCAATCCAATACCAATATGCTTCCGCAAAAAATGCGTGAGTTTTCAATATCAAAACTTCCAGTGTTTCATTGGAATTAGGAGTAACCTACAACCATGAACAAATCATCTCATAAATATATCATTCCAAGGCTCATTCTTTCTCATGAAACTTATTCACCATTGGAAACAAAGAGGGTTACCTTTCTCCAACTATGACCAATAAATTCATTCTCAGCTATTGCATTCTATTCATACATCAGTGGTGAGGACCAGTAACCACACACAAACCATTTAGGCACATTCTCAGGCACAAAGAACAAATATATCATAAAATAGGTTCATTACATTAACCAACTTTGAAGCTACATTACCATTTCTTTACCTTGCGAAATCACAAATCCTCCCAAAACCAAAACTACAAGTAATGCAAAACTTCCAATAATGTTTGCAACTATAACATCCCTTCCGAGTGCTGCCACCAACCGAAATAGTGCAGATGCCATCTGGATAATGCACAAGATTATCAAGTACTGTTTTAAAAGCTTTCCAATAAAACTTCTCATTAATTTCCAAAACGAATAATTGATACATTAATTGATCATTTGGATGTTGTGGCTTCTTGCCTTACAAAATTTGGATCAAAGCCTATAGTATGATACGCCTTCCCAAATAGCTACTTCTATAAGGGTTATCGGTATTTTGAGAATCCATGGTGGAAGAGAATAAGCCCATGGAGGATAGAAAACAAAGTCCCTTTGCTTGTAAAAGACAAGAAGTTTCATGACGGCCATATTTTGCTCTGATATTTCGTTGAACATTGTGACATTGATTGTGAAGAAAAGAGCGCCCATGTAAATCCGTCCATCCTCCACGATATTGTGATGCATCTTAGTTCGTAGAAATAATGTTGTTGTAATGATAGCTAAATAGGTAAGCTGAAAAAGAGGAAGAAGATATGCATAAGTGTTGTAAATAGAGATTTTTCCAGCTTTCATATCAAAATATTTAATGTCTAGTAGTTTTCCTTTTTGCTTCTAAAGTTGGTTAAAGATTGCATAGTTGAGAGAAAACTAATTGTAGTTGTAGGTTAATTGTGCTTGTTTTTAGCTAGTCATGATTGCTTTTTGCTCTACCCGACAAAGGGCTCCATCGCTTTTCTATTTAAGTACTTGATGTAACACTACATTTGTGTGCAAAACTGAGTGAATAACTATTTTGTCCTACATTCCGTTCAATCCTACGATGTTCAGTCCTACAGGTTATTTTTGTTTGGTCCTACTTATTTGGTTGTTCAGTCTTATACCCTTTTGGGTTCAGTTTTTCTAATATGGTATCAAAAGCTTTATTGATATCTTTAAGGGTTTGTGAAGGTGAGAAAACCAGAGTCTGAGAGTGAAAACTAAAAAATAGAGTAAGAAAAAACCAACAAGAAAACCTACAAAAAAACTCTTCATACACAAAAAAATGGCATTCAGTACTAGTTCTTTACCTTTACCTCCTATATTTGCAAGAGAAAACTACCATATGTGCACTGCGAAAATGAGGACTTGCCACTATACATGTACCACTACCATCAGAGCTTAGAGTTTATGGAATGTGGTAAAAAATAGACGTAATCCACCCTTTTAACCAACAAGTAACAACCCAACCATAACTCAGATAAGGAATGACAATGATGAAATGGAAAGGAAAGGCAAAGCACTTGCCATTATACATGTACCACTACACGATGACGCGTCTATTGAGATTTTGACTCTTGTGACTTCAAAAGAGGCACAGGACAAGTTGATGGAGGAGTGACAAAACAAAAAAAAATATAAGTGTTAAAATTGAGGAGAGAATTCAAAGTATTGAAAATGCGAAAAGTGAATCTGTCAAATAACACTTGCTTTGGAAGCCACTACAAATATCTTTAAAAATAAAGGAAAATATTGAAGGTGCTCTTCTGGCACATGTAAAAGGAAAAGCCCAAAGCTACAATAGTTTTCGGAAAAAAAGCCATTTGGTGAGGAGAAAGAAGGCAAAAAACGAGGAGATTGGAAAAATAAGTTTTCACCTTACCCTCCCTATAAAAAGAACAAACCATACTGAAAACTTTGTTGGTTTAGACCCAGAGTTAAATATTGGGCTCACAATCAATTTGGTATTGAAAAGCTTGCTGAAAAAGCTATAATTCATTCATGCACCTTAGAAACCAAAATCAGTTTCTATCTTATAGAAAATCAGCTCCAAAGTAGATCACTCGATCATGAAAAATGCTCTAAATCCCACATTGGGCAAAATAACCTCATGAACCCTTTTCCTTCCCTATATATAGAGGAGATCAACAAGCCTTATAGGCACCAAAGAATTAAGTAGGCTTAGCATTAGGCCCGTAGTCCCTCAATCAATATTTTTATATTTCCCTAAGTTTTCAAACTTGGGGAATTTAGACGGCTTGAGATTGTGTTTTAAATGAAAACCAAGTTTTTGCCATAGTAAGAGTTGTCGCAGAGATCGTGGTGGACGAAACCATTGGGTCAATGGGTTCTTGGGTGTGGTATCGAGATTGCCTTCCTTTTCCTTGTTGAGGAATTGCTTTATTTGAGGTTAAGGGGATTGGGTTCTCTCTTTTTCTTTTGTTGTTTGAATGGTAATAAACCACGGGTAGATAGAATGATCTTAAGTTTATTATTACGACAAGTTTATTTTCTTGGATGGGTTGTGAATACCCTGAAACTCTTTGTTTTGTTATGATTTGGGTGAATTTGATAGTTTTATGTTTTGATATTTTGTCATTTTGATGCTTTTGAAATTGAATTTGATAATTGATGTTGGATGCACTTGTTGATTTTTTGATAGAAAATGTTAACCTAGAACACCAAAATGTGTACTTAAATGATAGAATTAGACTTTGTGTTCTTCATAAGAGTTGTATCCCTGGATGTTATCTAGTTAAGGGATTTGATTTCACTCAAAAAGGATTTGTGTAATTCCAGATATTCCTTACTCTAACAAGTAAGCAAGTCAACTACCTTGGTAAGAAAAAAAAAGGATTTCATAATAGAATCAAAATAAACCATGTGCATATTGTATATTATAAATCATGCATCATGTTGTGCATATGTGTTTTGAAGTGAAGGACATTTATGAACCTAACTGGGAAGGTCATGAATGAGTTGACGTATGACTCTGACCTTGGGGTGCAACGGTTTTGGAATCTCCTTTAAGCTCATGTTAATCACATGTGTTGGAGTATCCTTGCAAGGTTGGAACACCATAACGCACCACCAGTGGTACCATCTCGGTGAGAGTGATAGTGTCTGGTTGCCCATGTGTGGCAATTCGTCAACTACACCGACTCCTGGGCTACATTCATAGTGTTTTCCAAAATGATACCACATGCATATGAGTCTACGGGTCTAACCTGCATTGCATTTTGTGTGTGAATTTGTGTATGGAATGTTTGATTTGGTTTAGGCATGTTTTTGTTGTCGAATGCAAATGTTTATAAATGTACCTTATATATGATTTCCTTAAGGTTTTAAATTTATTGTGAGATGTATCTCACTCCCTATCTATTTGTCTTGTTAGTGTTTGGGCTAAATGTCACCCTTGCATATGAGTCTCTGTAAGGTTATGATGATGATGATACATAAGAGGTTTAGGTCTCCACTTTATATTATTATTAATTTTAGGATTATGGATGCTCTGAAACAATGTAATATTGGGACACAAGTTTTATTCATTAATCTAAGGATTAAATTAATAAGTATTTTTTCATTATATTTTATTTAATATCATTTGTATGGACTTTGGAGTGTCAAGATTTGTTTAATATGAAGTTACATTATTTATTGATTTGTTTTCTTTAAGTTTACAAACATTTGACATGTAATACTCTTACCGTGAAATAATTTTTTTTTTATTTTAAAAAAGTCAATACATCTTTTTAATTAATTGCACTATGAACGTATTTAGAAAATATTAGAAGTGTATGCATCTTGGGGTAGAAAGGTGTTACACTCCACCTTTACATGAATATTAGTAAGACTTGGTTGTAGATGAGTTTCCTCCCCTTCACTATAGGAACTATGAGAACTCTTAGATGACTTATTATCCACCTCTCAATTCTCTAACACAATCATGGTCCTTTAGTTAGGACATTGGGATGCAATGTGACCCTTTCCCGAACACTTAAAACATTTAATAAAACTAGATTTATTGGAAGGGGGTTGAGTATGAGAAGTAGGATCACCGCTTGAAGACTTACTTTCAATATGTTATGAAGAAGAATCCTCCTTCTTAGAAGTGTCCTTATCCTTCCAAAATGAATAACCATATGAAGGCTTCTTGCAAGATTTTTTTCTCTTCAATTGTTGCTTCACTTTCATAGCCCTATGTATAAGTTCATCCAGGGTATTGTAGCTTTGAAGCTCTACAACATCTTGAATGTCCCTATTCAAACCATTCAAAAATCTATATATTGTAGCCTTATTATTCTCTTCAATGTTTTCTCTTATTAAAGAAATCTTCATCTTCTTGTAATAATTATCAACACTTTTACTTCCTTGATAGAGCCTTTGTAACTTGTTATGAATTTCCCTTACATATTGAGGAGGGACAAATCTCTCCCTCATAATTCTCTTCATTACCTCCCATGTATTCGCTCTCTGTCTTTTTAATTTGTCTTTATCCAATTGGACTTGATGCCACCACACCAAGGCATATCCCTTAAATTCTAAGCTAGCCAACTTCATTTTCTTTTCTTCACTAAAATTTTTGCAATCGAAAATTTAGTCCACTTTCATCTCCCAATCAAGGTAAGCCTTCAGGTCATAAGTACTTAAGAATTAGGGAATTTGACCTTCACATCATCCATGCAATCCCTATTCCTCCTATTTCTATGACTTCTACCATCTTCATAGCCATCATCACTTCTTTGAGAAGAATGAGGTGACATATGATGCCTCCTCCTCTCTATGTCTTCCATTCTCCCACTCAACTCTTGAATGCTTCTTTGTATCTCATTAAATCTATCTCCCATCCTCCTCTCAACATTTCTTTGCAACTTATCTATTTGCTTAACCAATGAAGCCATTAGCCTAACTGATCTATGGGAGGGTGGATCACTATCACTTTCGGACACCATTGCTACAAGAAAAGGTTAGTAAAACAAAAATATTGGACCTTACCAATCACTAAATGTTTACATTCTTCAACACTCGTGTTTCACACTTGTAAGACTTTTTTTATAAGATTCACTCTTGTCTTTTTCCACTCACTAACTCTTCTTTAGCCCTTGAAATCAACCAAAGATTTCAATTCAAGAAGTAACCAAAGTGAAGGATGAAACAAATCCAAACTCAACTTAAGAGGTCAAGGAAGAAAGAAAAGTCTATGACAAAATCTTAAAAATTTAGAAGACAAGCAATAAAAGTTCAAAAAGAAAGTATAACTTAAAAGGAATGTCAAACAACACAAATAGGAAGATATAAAAAAGTGCAAGATGAGAGTACTAGAAAATAACAATAAGCACACACTAGGAGAGAATGCTATTAAATTTGACTGTCATCTTTTTTTATATATTTGGGTCCTCATATTTTTTTATATTTTCATTTTAACCCCAAACTATTTTTTAATATTTTCTCTTTGGTCCTTTGTATTTTCTTTTTTAGGACCAAAATCTTTTGATATTTCCACAAACGCCTCAATGTTCTCCAGGCAGAATTGTTATGGATCAAAGATAGAAATTTTCCAACAGTTTTATGAGTTTCATGAAAAACACGAAGAACATGAAGAATAACTTATACTCAAATCAACTCTGAATTCAACAAAAATATAGGGTAATTAAAGACAAATACAAGATAAACTCAGAAAAACACACTAGGAACACAAAATTAAACACAAACAAGCAAGAATCAAAGAATTTAATTTTTTGATTTTTTCTGGTAAAAAAATGAAAATTGCACCTAAATTGATAGAAATGTTTTCAAATTTCCAAGTTATGATGCATAAATCCTGTTATATCTGATACTTGCTCTGTAATAATCAATTATGTGTCGTATTAATCGATTTAAATCCCTTAAATCATGATTCAGAGTGAAAACTAAGCTTATGTAATCGATTACATAAACAAAATAATCGATTATTCTGCATAGAAACTCATTTTCAAAAAAACTGAATGTTTCTATAATAATCGATTAAGAGTTGGATTAAATCGATTACATTGATCATAAACTCTTTTACAAAGTGAAAGTTGACTGGAATAATCTATTACAGTGAATGGTAATCCATTAAAATACTGAGAATCAATTTTTTTCTAAATTCACAACCTTCTGGAATAATCGATTACATGTCAGATTAATCAATTACACAAGCTTCTGTATGTTTCTGAAATTTAAACCTCACTGTGATAATTGATTAAATCATAAAATAATCGATTACACTTTGTTTTCTACCTGTGAATTTTACAGAAATAATCGATTACGTTACGAATTAATTAATTACTGTATCTGCAGAATGTGATTTTGCTTATGAATTAATCAATTACACAAGGAAAATAATTGATTATTCATGAAGTTACTGCAAAATCTAACAAGTTTTCTTAGAAGTTGTAATTGCCCAACTCCCACCTAATTCAAATTTAAATCCTTTGCAGTGAGTTAATTCGTTCTAACAGCTCCTTAATTCAAAATTCAAATTCTTGGAGCCTAAAAATCTCTATAAATACAGCCTATTGTGAAGAAAGAAATCACACCTACTTTCATTTTTGTCTTTCAATCTTCTCTGTGTCTTTCTTCTGTTTAAGTCTAGTTAACTCTGCCCTAAGAATGTATACCTCTAAGAGAACCAAAACCTCTAAGAGAAAGGCTGGTGAAACTTCTAACCCCCCTCCTACTAATAGGTTAGATCTTTGGTTCACCACAAAAAAAGACCGTATGACCTATCTCCATTTTAATGCCACAAAACTAGTATGTTCCCCTAAGTATTTAGAGCTTGACTGGTTTATTAAGGAAGGCCTTAAATTTCCTACCTTTATTGAAACCTAGGGGTTAAGAAAATTTGTGGAGATGAAGGGTACATTCTACCTTGAATTGGTCAAGGTGTTTTACACCTGTGCCAAAGGTTCCATGGATGGGATTCTGAGGTCCCAAGTAAATGGAGTGCCCATGGAAATCACCCATGAGGTGTGGGAGGCAGTAGCTGGTATCTCCTTTGAAGGAGAAAGGAAATTTGATGAAAATCCTGAGGGTTATAATAGGGTAGATACATATAGGGAGATGCTTACTGATCCCTAAATGAGATTGAAAAATAGGCTAGGTACTAGACCCATGACCCATGAGGATAGGCTTCTACACTACATAATTACATATATCCTCACACCTAGAGCCACAAACCATGTCCAAGCAACAAATGAAGACCTACAACTAGTGTATGGTCTCAAGAGTTCAATTCAAATGAATTGGATTCTTATTTTTGAGGAATTAATACTTAAATCAAAAAGGCTAGTAAACTACCCATTCCCTTATAATGTGCTTGTGTCTAGATTTATAGACTACTTCCAAATAGATGTCTCAAATGAAGTAGTGGACCACACAAACTCAAGCAACAGTCTCATCAAAGACAAGCATCTCAACAAGCTAGGAATGATCAAGAAACCACAAGGATGGCAGATGGCTAGCCAACAAGCTGTGCCTGAACCTCCTGCTGCTACTGGTGTTGGAGTAGATGCTGAAGAAGATGAGGAAAGGGACCCTGCTCAACCCCTCTACATCCAATTCGAGTCACTTATGCTTCAAAAAATGGATGGCCTAATCACATGATTTTAGGGCTGAAATTAGTTCAGCTTTAGAAGACATTAAGGTTGGGCTAGATAATATTGAAGCTATTGTTATGTTTGAAGGGTCTGAGACATTTTAGTCTTTGTAGTTTTTCTGTTTCTTTTGTTTTTATGCTTTCATGTTTTAATTTTATTTTCAAGAATTTTAATGGTTCCCTTACTTATAAATATATCCATTTATGTTTCTCCTGTTCTATATTTGTTGTGCTTTACATGTTTTTGACTTTGATAAGCCAAATAGGGGGAGAAATGATTGATTTGGTTCATGCTCTACATTACACTTTATTCTACTCTATTTTTCTGCACAATTTTTGCCCAAATCTTACTTTGAATGGATTGTCAAATTAAAGGGGAGCTAAGTGATAAAAATTAACCAATTAAGTAAGATATAAATGTAAATGAATGTTGGATTAATCAACAGATGCTTTTAATCAATAGATGCTTTAACACTTGTTCTTGGCAAAGAGATTGAATTGTTTTCAGGTTTGCAAAGCTCAAGTTTTCCTAACTTTGGTTCCCTCAATTAACTTCATGTCCAACATATAATCAATCAAGAATTTGGCATGTTCAAAGCCAAAAAGGGGGAGATTGTTGGATATAGGGGAAGCATCATGAAGAGTGAAAGACTTTGATTCACGAAATGGGTTTTGAGCTTTCAACATGCTTGAAGTGCCTTGAAGTTTTTTAATTGATTCAAATGTAAGAGAAAGGCAATCTGATTGATCCTTGCATTGCATTCATTCATTCATCATTAAGCTTAAATGGTTTTCATTAAATCATCAAAAGTTTTATCTTATTGGTTAAGGGTTGAATCTGATTAAAAGGTTTTTGGAAAAATGTTTTTCTTACTGTTTTAATCGATTACTTAATGATATAATCGATTATTATGTTCTTCGTTCAATCTGGAAAAACCTTTCTTGCTCCTTAGAATTCTAATAAGGTTTTAGATTTCTATTCTTTATCTAGTGTTGATGAAGGGAAGGTTTTTGTAAAAGCTTGTAAGAATAAAAATTTTATAATAGTGGAACTCTAATCTAGTGTTGATTAGAAGAAACTGGATGTAGCTTCAGTTGTGAAGTGAACCAGTATAAATTGTTTGTGTCTTTTATTCTATTTCTCTATCACTCATATTGTTCATTTGTCATTGATTCTTTGATTCATATTCATTGTTTAACAAGTTCTATTTTGATCTATTGATTTCTTGGGCTGAGTTATTTGATTGAGTAAATAGATTTCTTGGTTTTGAAAGTGATAAAGATTCTAAACTCTGGTTTAAATTAATTTTAAAATATCAAGGTTTTAACCAATTCACCCCCTCTTGGTTATTGTGAGTATTCCTTTTATTTTCAAACCACATCAATCCTGACCTCAATCAAGCCATCCAACAATCTTTTACTCATTCTTAACTTTTCCATCTCAAGGGACTTAAATCATTATAACATATTAAGATAAAATATTTTAACCTTTATTCTTTTCACAAGGACTTAAAACAAGGTTACCCTTTCACAAGGTCAATAGGCAATATTGTACAGCTTCATCCAGAGAGTGACATGTCCTCTCGCAATACAAGGTCATCTCACAGAACTTTATACATGTGCCAAATCACTGGTATCTTTGGAGGGCAAAATGTTTTTTCCCAGAAAAAGTTTTGCTCAACAGGACTCTATGAAATCCCCAAATGGATTTCTAAAGGGCGACAAATCCTCTCACAAGAGAAGGTCCTCTCATAGGACTCTACAGAAACCTATGTCCCTTTAACATCTTAAAGTCTCTTAAGTTTCTGTTACAGTCAGGGGGAGCTCAAGAGGATCAAGAAGCTAAGTCTCAAAGGCTACAAAGTATTTAGGCTTTTTTACATGCCAAATCAATTGATTGGTAGTTGTAATTTATGTATGTCTAAGGGAGACTACTAATGATCCATTGCATAAAGCTCATACATGTTTTTGCATCCATGTTTCATAAAAGCGTATGTTTTGTGAAAAAAGTTTTTTGAAACATAAAGTTTACATGGTTGCATAAGAAGCCAGGTGTTCAATGTTTAATTTTTTGGAAAACCAATTTCACACTGGTTTTATCGATTATTAGGTAATGGTAATCTATTACAAGAGTATGGTAATCGATTACACTGCACAAATTCACAGAAAAGTCTTTCTGTGATCATCGATTATGATATTGATGCAATCGATTACTTGGCACGTTTGGAAACTAAGACTTCCTGTGGTAATCGATTATATTGTGAATTAATTGATTACATTGCTCATAAATCTTTTTCAGAAAGTTCAAGGACACTTTAATCAATTAAATGTGTTAATAATCGATTACATAAGTGAATTTAATCGATTACATTAGTGAATTAATCAATTACTAACAGTTACAACAATTTTCTATAAATAGTTGTTGGGTGATTTGAAAATATACAGCAACGAAAATATCATAGATTTTCATAAGCTTTCTGAAGAGAGAAAGGTTACATTGAGCTACTGAGTGTTTGCCCCACAAATCCAAAATCTTCATGATACTTTGAAAGATTTCTCTTTGGGCAATTTTCTAAAGAAAAGCTTGCAGAGAATGTTCTGAAATTTTTTTCATTCAACCATGATTCAAGATTGGTAATCATTTGCATTCATCTACTAAGGATCATCGGGTTGTTTCTCTCCATTCAACTTTGTTTGTAATTCTTTTAGAATTTTATTTTTGTGTAACTATTACAATAGATTTCTTAAGGCTTGTCTATAATAGGTTTTTCTAGAGGGAAGAGTAGAGAGGGTTTTCTCTATGTTTTGATCATAGAGAGTCTAAGGGTGTTAGATTTCTTGTTCTTAATCTAGGTATGATTGAGAGTGATTTTATAAGGTTGTAAGAAACAAAATTGTGAATAGTGGAACTCTAACTAGTTGGTTAGGATAACTTGATGTAGCTTCTCAAGGTTGAGAAGTGAACCAGTATAAATCTTGATGTTGAATACTTCTTCTTTATATATTCTTGCTATCATTAATTGTTATTCATTGGAATATCTTTTCACAATCAACAGAAATACATTTGCAGGTATTGCTTTCTTTAAAGATTGGTATTTGACTGAATGTTTTCAAAAGTTGTTTAGTGATATGATTCCTTTTTACTCTGATTGTTTAAGAAATTTTTAATTGACCAAGAACAACCAATTCACCCCCCTCTTGGATCTTGTATGTTGTTCATACTGTTTTCAGTTTCAACTGTCACCTTTTATTAATAAGATAATCAAACCATCAAATGTTCATCAAATTCATAACTCAACGACAACAACATAGCTTTCAAAAAACTTACACAATTACTGCTTCAACATAGCTTTCAAAAAACTTACTAGGAATCAAGTCTTAGATTTTTGAATAGCATAAAATTTGAATTGTAATCATAAGATAAGTTACCTACACTTTTTATGATGTGACAAAAATACCAAAAAAGGGTAGTTTAATTTGTTTTCACAAACTTTTACTTCCTTTTTAAAAACAATGTATTATGATATAAGTCAGAAAGATACAGTTCAGAATGAAGAACTATTCTGAGCTCATAACAAAATGAAAGGAATCTATGGAAAAAAAGGTTTTTACAACTCAAAGCTCTATTTCAAAAAGATTTGTTTAGTTGTAAAGACTTTGATGGTTCAGTTTTAAATTCCTTTATAAAAGAGTTTTATGCCTTAAAAATTTTCATAAACCAATTAACAAATCAACAATTTAAAATCAATGTTGAGAGAGGAAGAAGATGATACACAATTATTTTTATACTATTGCATCCCAACCTTAGGTATGTCCAATCCTAACCCTGCATGTTAAGATTTCACTAACATAACCAGCTGCTATTGGACCAGTTAACCACTGGATTTCAACTACTTGTTAGATACCCCATTGTACTTCACACCTAGCCACTGCTAGATCAGCAACATTGATAGTTTGAGCCTTTGTCAGCCATTTTCCAGGCTTTTACAACAAAAGGGTTTCATTGTATAATTGCACAGAGACAAAGTTCTCCTTACAAAAGGGATTTACCCTCAGGAAATTAAAATTTCACACTTTTATCTATGACCTATATCAGTATACAAGAAAAAACAGAAGTAGGTCTCTCTTTCTTGAGAGGTTTAAAGCTACAATAACAGATTTCTCACACATAAATTTTAGCTCGAGTTTCTCTTTCTTGGATGGCTTCAACTAGTCTTTGTGATGCTACTTCATTTTCTCTTAGAGCATCTCCAATGTTCATTGCTTAACAAGTTACTTATTATTAGACATTGATGCTTTATTTTTTTTCCATTGTAGGTGGCCTATGTGTCATATTTGGTTGCTTAAAGTTAAGCTTCGGTTGCTTATATAAGCAACAGTTGCTTATAAGTAAAAAATATTTTCTTATCATTTAAGGATCACTTAAAGGGATAATGTAAGAGTTGCTTAAAACTTTATCATTGGAGCAAAATATATATGAGTTGCTTAACTATGATACGACATTGTAGGGACCAATTAACATAAGGTAAAGAACTCAAAATGGATATGCTCTTAAGTTTGCAAAAGGGTGGATTGAAGTGGAGCCCACACAACTAACATACTTCTAGAAGAAGTAGAAAAAGGTGACAGTTGCCTAGTCATGATAGATAGCAAAGCTATTCTGCGGTTCTCATTCTGAGAAATTTTTCAGATGAACATTCTCTAGACACATCAGAATGGTGATCTGATGTTAGCTGAGAAAGGACTAATTCTAAAGTAGATCCTTTTGATGAAGTACAATTCATATGACTTTTTGAAGTAACACGGCTTTATCATACTTAACACATCTTCACAACACAAAGCATTTTAAAGTAGACTGCTTCATAGATTTAGAATTGAAGGAATAGTTGTTGGTGTGTTAATGTATTATCCAAGGTTAGACTACATCAGAGCTTCGATCTTCCATTTTGATGTTGCACATCAGATCTTCTCATGGACAATTTCAGCTTTCAATTTGGTTGCATTTGGAAATGTTTTAGCATTAATCTTCTGATGAGCCCTTAATATGCGTGGCTACATAAGGAAGATAGGATGTCTTCAACTTCTATCTTCTAATGAGCCAACTTTCTTCAGTGACTGCATATGGAAGACAATAAGTTGTCTTTGAGATGCAGACTTAAACCATTCTAAAATCCATTCTGAATTTCCATTCTCAAAGTTATGTTCTTCCATCATTTTGATGTAGACTCTAATGTAGCTTAATCCTAATGTTGGATGCTCTCTTTGTAGCCTTTTGATATGTCTTCTATGTAAGGCTTTTGTTGTCTTTCACTTTTCCAAGTTTAAGTACTCAAAGGAAAATAGTCTTCATCTTGCAGATCGACTTCAAAGGATCTTCTAAGGCTTTTACACTTGATAGTAGTTCTAAGACAACCTCGCTAAGCTTTGTTCTAAGCACCTTAAAATGCATGTACATATCTGCTTCTTAAGAATGTTTAACACTAAAACACTTAAGCAAAATGTTAGTCATCATATAAATCCCATCATCCTTACAATTTGCATTGCTAATGGTTTGTCATATTTAAAATAAGGGATGTGGATTCAACATTTATGCTACTTATACCATTTGTCATGGTTTAGACAATACGCTGCAACTAAAGTAAATTAGTGCCTAAAATTCCTATCTTATGATTTCTAAACTCTTCTAAGTCTCATTCTTCAGCTATCTAACATAAGGTATTGGCATTTTATAACTGCAATAGGATATCCTAATCTTAGATTGCCACCTAGGATTGTTATGTTTGAGTGTTCTATGCAAGTAACCAAAAATAAATCTTAACTTATGAATGCATTCTAACTAATGTATGAATATTGTATAAGTATGAGGTGCAAAAATAACATGTGAATGAGATATACTCATCATGTGATAAACTTGATATATAATTCAAAGTGCATGGAAATCTCACAATTATTTCTTAAGATGAAACTTCACAAAAACTTGAGAGATTTCTTTAAGTTCAAATCCAACTAGAGGCTATTGAGTCCCTTAAGATTCAATCTCATTATCAAGGGTACTCTTCTGACAATCTATATGCTTGAAGAGAAACCCAATCTCCATTATATGTGTTTAAAGGTTAATTTAGTGGGACAGACACTCAAATTTTTCTCATGTAACAATGCTTTGCCATATGCTTGAAGAGAAACCCAATCTCCGTTATTTATTTAACATGCCTTCTGGAAACAGAAGATATTCCTTAAGGTTGTAATAGGGCTAGGGAGAAGAGCATATAAAGTATTATATATGAAGAAAACTTATGAAAAAGGATTCTAGTGAAAACTATTCTCAATAACATATATAATATCCTTTTAACACATTAATGAAAAGATAGACATGCAATTAAGAACATTTGTCTATTTTACACTTTTCATTTTATCTTCCTTTCTTCCTATTGCTTCTTCTTTTTCATTGACTTTTTTCTCCCAATTTCATTCTTACAATTGCCTTTAAATTTGGAAACACTTCTATTTCCTTTGAAGATACCATACATGTAAGTAAACTTTAACAAGTGGAGATTCTAAACCGAATAACACCCCAAGGTAGAGTCATACTTCAATTCATTCATGGCCTCCTCGGTTAAGCTCAACAATGACTTTACGAGAAAACATATGCATGTTCATGATACATGGTCATATAAGATTCACATGACTTTACTTAACATATCACTTGGTGAATCCTATCCCACACGAAATTAGGTTGTTTGAACATTTCAAATGATACTCATGTATCATGGCATCACTTCATCCGTATTTCGTACACATAAGCATTATGCATCATGGAAATCTCAAACTCACCCAACAAGTTTACATAGTTGGGACTCATAGCATTTTATCATTCCATAAACAACAATTGGGAAAGACACATATTGCTAACACCTTATAATATCACATCATTAGGACAACAAAAGGTTCACATGAACATAGCAAGAGTCACAGTCATAGTCATGCTCATATTTGTTGGAATATCATTCAACTAAGGAAAATATAATGAAATACATCTTACTTCGATATCATTCACCCATTATGACAACTACCTAGGACATAATTACTCTGTGTTTTTCATCTTTCCAATTGACAACGATAACATAACTGTGGAGAGCAATTTCCAAGGTTACAATACTACGATAGGACTGGTTACTCTGTGTTTTCCATCTGTCCAAGACAAAGTTCCAAATAAAGGAATATGATGACGAGGCACACCATTTGCCTGTAGAATAACCTGAAACTTCTTCTTTTCTCCAATTTTCTTAAAACTCAACGAACTTGGTTGAACAAGAACCTTAATCCCCCTCGGCCCATGTATATTCACAACATATGTGCTTGGAGGCCCAACATTTGTAACTGTACGAGTGACATTTATAGCTTTTGACCTAGGATGATACACTGTAATTGAAGGATAGTTGAAATCTTCCATTCTATAATATTCCGAGCAAGTGTAAGAGAATTTCAAATTAACAAACAACTTAAGCAAATCTTTGTCGTAACCAGAAGAACACAAGAATTTCAAGTAATCAGTTGTGCTTAAATCATAAACGAGTCCTAGGTCAATAGCAAGGTTAGGTTGAATGTGTCCAGCGCCATATTCGAATGGAGTTGCTACCTTATCAAATGCATCTCGGATCGGTCGATTCGTGTTATCTAGTGTTGTAGCTGGAATTAATCAAGAGCATAGTTTTTAATAAGCCACCAATGATTTTTCCAAATAATATGTTGCACGTGAACATCGCATGATAAATATTTTTTTAAGATTGCATATTATTGTAGGATTAAATATTTTTTTAATTTCTCAAATTTGTGACACTTTTAATTTTGATTTTTCAATTAAAAATTTATTCGTTTTAGTATTTAAATTCACTAATTGTTGTTTTTACTTTCCTAAAGTGAGTTTAAGGAACTAAAAGAACATATTTTTAGTACCCAAAATGAAAGTCATGTGAATTTAAGGAATTAAGAAGAAAATATTTTTAATTCGGGAATAAAACTAAACGTACGTACCTCAAAAGAGATATAAAGCATTTAATTATTATTATTATTATTATTATGTACCTTTAGTCATAATAGCTGATTTGATAGCTGCTGCACTCCAATTAGGATGATATGTTTTGAGAAGACAAACGACACCAGCGACATGAGGGCAAGCCATAGAAGTTCCATGTAGCACATTGAAAAGAACCCGACGTCTATGTGATGCAAGATTAGACAGACCCGTGGCTTGTGTAAAAGCAGCAATTATGTTCACACCAGGAGCAGTTATGTCAGGCTTTCATATGGATATGACTCGTTAATTGTAAGAATGAGAAATCATCTGATCATGTTGGTGTAACAAAATGTATATAAACCTTTAGTATCAATGGTTGCATGGCACTGGGACCCCTGGATGAGAATCCAGCTATGATTGGAGCTGGTTTTACTCCTGTATATGTTCTTGCACCAATCAAGTAAGTTGCACTCTCCCTGCACAATATACTTGTAAAAATAACTAAATGTCGCACCCCAAATTTGGAATGTATGGTGGAAAGAGGATAGAAATATACGAATTAAAGAAAAAAAGAGAGAAATAAATAGATATATGACAAATGATATGACAAAAAATAGAAAGAAAAATTGGAGTAGAAGAGAATTGTAAAAGAAAGGAAGTAACCAATATATAAACGAAGAAAAACGACTTGCTAAGAGTGTGTGTATCTATATATATATAGTTGATACTAATAAATTTTTTTATCATATTGGCAAGTATTTTTAAAGTTATATTTATTCTTTAATTATTAGTAATTTAAAAAAAATAAAGAGAAATTAATATTGTCAATTTCTGACACGTTCTTAACACTAATAAAAATAAATAAATAAATAAATAAAGAGATTAATGATATATGAAATTTACATGCTAATGCTGTGGCCCTCTCCATGATGGTTGTATGAACTGGAATCCATTCCACTGATACTTGCAGCAGGTAAGGCATGATTCTCAGCCAGAAGTAAGTTTCCATTGTCCTTATCATTTCGCACTAAAACGGACACAGCACCGGCAAGATGACCCTGTTGGATCTGACTAGCTAAAGTTAATTTGTTACCTCGAAGGCAGACTAGTATCTTTCCCCTTACTTTGGTAGGATCAAGTGTTCTCCGTTTGCAAAGACGACTACAACATACACATGCACGCATGAGACAAGTATAAATATTTGAATCAAGCTTGGAAAATAAGAATAAGAATTTTATCAATTAATGTCCTAAAAGTATTTTTTAAGGAACTTAAAAAAGTATTTAGTATGAAAATTATAAAATAAAAGAAAAATTATGAACATAATTATTCACTTTTAATAAAAAAAATTTTAAGCTCCTTTAATATTTTTTCTTTAACTTTCATAGAACACTAATTAATATTTATCTAAAAATAACAATTATAATGTGCTTACGCATCATCAATGGACGCATTACGAAGTCTAGCCTCAAAAGAATTAATCATGGGATAGAACTTTTTGGTTGGCAAAGATGGTCGAATGCCTCGATTAATATTGGCAAGCTGATATTCATACAACATTCCAATGATGTTAAATTGATATAAAAATATGAAATCAATTAATCTGAAAGGAAAACACTAATAACTAAGTTTGTCAGAATTGAGAGTCTACTTAAACTCCTTAGAGTTCTATAGACTCGATTCATATAATTGAATAGTGAAATTATAAAAGTCTATTTCAAACAAAAAAAAACAATAAATTACCTATAATATGAAACATAAATTCACACAATCATACAGTAAATTTTTAATCCACATTTCACATTCAATGGAACATAAATTCATACATTACTAAATATAAATTCTTAAAATAAAAACACTTAAAAAACATACAAATAAGGGAAAGGGGGTGTAATGAGAGAAAGGAGTGGGGGTGTAGGAGAATAACAAGGGGTAATAGTTTCTTTTTGTTAAAAGTGGTGAGAATAGCAATTCCCTTCCACCAATAATTTAATAATTTAAGATTATATTCTATAATTTAGAATTGAGACCCTCCACTAAAATTAATGACTTTTTCTATAAATTTACAATCAATGACATAGAAAGTATCTCCAATAAGAATATCACTTGCATTTCTCAATTTGAAATAGACAGATGATACCTTAATGTAATGTTTGTAACCATCAACAGAAATATTGCCGAGAAAATCTCTGTCCATTGTGCTAGCAGCAACGGTGAAGATCCAGGGTGCAACATTGGTGACACTCAAAGGCGATGGCCCGTCATTCCCAGCAGAGCAAACCACGACTATGTTTCTGGCAACAGCATGGAATGCCCCAATGGAAATTCCATCCGTTAACAAAGCTTCCATATAGGCATCAGAGGGACCCACAGAGGCTGAGATGACATCAACGCCATCATAGATGGCATGATCAAATGCTGCAAGTATGTCTGCATCGTGGCACCCTCCTGTGTCCATTTTATGCCAGCACGCTTTGTAGGACACAACACGAGCTCTTGGGGACCCTCCCTTAGCAGTTCCATTCCCGTTACCAAACACATTTGCACCACGAACAAAATCACCACCAGCTGTTGACAGTGTGTGAGTACCATGCCCTACAAAATCACGTGCGCTGCGTAGCCCAGGGTCAAGCTTCTTCCCAACTTGGGCCATGTAATTTTTGTTGAATATTCTTGCTCCAATCAACTTCCTGAATATTCATCGTTATCAATAGATATATTAAAATTGTTCTGTCTCCAATTTGTTTAGCTAGTGTCAATTAAGGGTGTATTAAGTAAATTTTTTTTTCATTTTTCTCTCTCCTTTTTTTTTTCTTTACTATGCAAAGAAAGCACATGTTGGTATTATAATATTGTTATAAACCACAAATTTTAAATGATAATTGAAAATAGTAATTATTTGGATGACATTAAAAGAAAATATATGTTTGGATAAATTCGTCTCCTAAATTCTACTATGAAAAAAATAAGAAATAAATTAAATTTACTTTATAAGTTAATATCCATGTCTGTGGTGCAGGTGATTGGTAGTTCCTCTCGTGCCACCTAGTTGGAATCATGACCTTATTTTGATGTCTTTCATACTTATGCGTTATATTTAAAAAATAAAAAAAATAAAAAAATAAAAAAAACCTTTTTGAGAAGCTAAATGAAAGAGATATATAAAAGTTAAAAGTTAGAGTCTATTACAAGAAATTCAAACTATTTTAACTTTTTATTTATTTATAAGTATTTATAAAAAAAAATATCTAAGCATTACCTAAATCATGACAGGTATCTAACATATTAATTATGAAAAAAAATTAATGCAAATTATTATGTAATTCTTTACTAGCTTAAGGTACACAATGTGTGTGTTTAGGTGCACATCTCCAACTCGAGTTTCACCAACTTTTTAGGTTAGAATTGAATATAATGTAAATTACTGTTCGTAGCTTTTGCTAAAAGCAAGAACATCATGTTAACATTTTAGCATGGTCTAGGATTCATATAATGTAACCTGACAAAGGCATTCATGATTTAAAAAATGGTGAAAGTGGTAAAGGTAGAATTAGAAAAACATGACTTTTTCCTTCTTTTTCACCACCAAAGTCACTAAGTCATCATTTGGCTTGTTTGAGTTATAATATTACTATACGAGTTAATTGTATTTTTAGTTTACACCATTGTGTGGATTTAATTTGTATTTAATATTCAATTTTATTTATTTATTTAAAAATTAGAAATAATATAATTTCATAATATTAAGATAAATAATATATTATAAGTTATGTAGTATAAAAAAGAGTTCAAAGATTGAAAGGAAATAGGATAAAAAAAAGCCATGTTTAGGGTGGACTAGCTAACTAAGTCTATGGTGGAACAATTTTGTTAATTGGTTGAAACTACAATTTTATCCTTAACAATAGTTTTGCTTTTTTTTTTTTTTTTTCTTTCCCACTTGTCTCTTTGCAATGTAACATTTTCTATTTGTTTTCACGTCTCTCATTGCAAACAGTAAGCTTCCACTTTGCTTTCCCCTTTCAACCCCATCAACTGAAGAAGGAGATAATGTGATAAGGAACAAAACAGATATTGTGTGATATAATTTTAATTACTAAAATTAATTAAAGTTTAATTTCAACGGTTCAATACTTTATTGATAAATCTATTGGTGGAAAATCACTGCTCCATCATAGACCACTTAATTACCAGTCTACCTTACATATCATCTAAAAAAAGAGATGAAAGAGAAAAGTGAATAAGTTATTATATATTTATTTAAATGGATTCAAAATAGTCAAACCGGTCAACATTAGTTTGAATCCTTTTTTTTTTAAATAAGTTTGAATCAGTTTGTTTAGGATAAAGTTTAATTAAAATATTCAATATTATGATGGTTGATATAATTCTTATCATTCTTAAAAAATAATTCTAGCCTAATATTTTGATTATTGATGGTTGTATCAATGGAATTTTATATTTTATATAAAAAGTAATGACTTTTAATTTATTAATTTCTACTTTATTTTTATTCACTCTTCCCAACTTTTCGTCATTAATTCACTCAAATCAAATAAAGTGTTATATCAACCTAATTTAGGAATCGTGAGAACAAATAAAATTTATTTATAAGAAAATATAAAATAGGTTGGATAATTAAGAAAAATAATCATAAATTTGATTTTCTTTATTAATAAAATTAATATTACAACGAATTAACAATTTAGTAATTAGAAAAAACTTACCTATTACAGAAATATTTCTTACTACCATCGAAGCTGTCAATCTGACAAACACCTTTCCCACGCCACTTTGAAGGGACGGGTCTATATCCTTCATCTCGGAAACTGGGGTGTTCGGGCCAAACGCCTGTTGAAGTAACTAAAATATAATTTACGAAAAGGAAAATATGTCTGAACTTTCAAGTATTTGATTTATGGAAAAAGATATAAAATATAAATCATTTAATTAAGATTTAATTATATTTTAATTTTTATAATTTTATGATTATATAATTTTATTTATGATGTGACATTATATTAAAATTACATGATTAAATAATTTTAGTATTTAATATTATATTAGTATGTTTCAAATTTTCATATCATTATTCACATCATCAATGTTATATCAATAATTTTTCTTAAAAACTTAGGTCTCTCTAAAATTAGTAATATCTACATTTGATCCTTCTAAAATTTATTGTATTATTTTATTTCCTTTAAAATTGAAACCTATTTTTTCTATCCAATTGTTTAACTCCGTTTAAGATATATATTACATTACTCACGAAAATACATTGTGATTTGTGATCATGATAAATATGTTTTAATTTTAGAGGTACTAAAATATAAGATTTAGGGAAATCAAATCTATATAACTAGTTTAGAGGAACCTAAAACATAATTTATCCAATGACATGATAACCAAAAAAAAAATGCATGACTTAATAAAAAGATTGGCAATGTCACTATATACATGTAAGTAAGATACATCTTAAATATAGTTGGATCCTAAGATAAAAAAAATAGATTTCAATTTTAGATGGATAAAAATATAATATGAAATTTTTTAAGATCAAATAATTTTAAATATTATTAATTTTAGATAAACTTAAAATATAATTTACTCTTTAATTGACTCCTGGAATAGATCAGTATGTCGTCTATAAACACTACCACAAACTGATCCAGATATGGCCTGAAAACTCTTTTCATGTAGTCCATGAACACAGCTGGTGCATTAGTCAAACCAAAAGGGATGACTTGGAACTCATAATGTCCATATCTCGACCTGAAAGCTGTCTTCGGAACATCTCCGGGCTTAATCCGAATCTGATGGTATCCGGATCTCAGGTCTATCTTGGAGAACACACAGGCTCCCCTCAACTGATCTAACAGATCATCAATACGAGGCAGAGGATACTTATTCTTAATAGTAACCTTATTCAGCTGCCTGTAATCGACACATAATCTCATA
>PYAF01004622.1:0-12147 GCA_007407185.1 Glycine tomentella
TAGTAGTGTAACATCCACACATAGGTTTGGTCATTTCTGCATAGTTGAACTACCAACTTCAATGGCACAAACCATGCATGTTTAGCAATAACTTCTGTAAATATCTGATTATTATTTTGCATAACCTTTCCGTGTAATATATATTATGCATGCAGAGAACCTTAGACCATATATAAATGTCTCACATTCAGCATCATGGTTGCGTAATTATTTAGAACCAAGCTTAAGCACATTTCGTAATGGTCTTGCCATCAAACAGCCAAGTAAACTTCATCAAAAAAGTCAACTCCTCTGGTCAATACCCTTCTCCAATCTACAAATTCAAAATTCACCATAGCTCTATTCCAAGACCAATTATAATCTGATTCAAGCCTAACAGACTTTTCTCCTTCACTATAAATAAACCTTTGACATCAACTCAAATTTCACCCTAGTCATATACCCAAGAGGTAAATTCATAAAGTGGGACCATATTAAGTTAAAATTAAATGCTCTTTTTTTGTATTATTTTTAAATTTGATGCTTCAAATTCATTAAATTTGAGCACGAAAGAAAACCAACAATTTTCATTCCACAAATATAATTTTTTTATATAATCATTTCTACTCAAATTCTTAAAATAAGCCAAACAAAGATTGCATTTTTAAGAACGGCATATGTTATTATTTATCAACTGATGTGGTACAGGCAATTGTGTCACACCAATCATTTGTCAATTTCAAGACAAGTAGCACGCCTCCCTACCAGAGTTAGTAGCATAGCATGTCTGGATCACATTTTACCAGACTTCAAAACCCACTTTAGAGGACACAAATTATGTTCCATCCAAACTATGAACATTTTCTTCTTTAAACCTGGACTTGAGTGAAAGTGGAAATAGCTATGTTGTGGACTCTAAGGTAGTAAAAGAGGTTCAAAGTCATAGCTATGTTTTGACTTTGCTTTCGCGTGTCCAAACAATGTAGTTATTAAGTTGTGACAGAGAGAGAAAGCATGTGCATTTGTTTAAAAATGGAGCTACACGTGTACATAAGGGAGAAACAATACCTTGTATACGTGACCACACTGCTAGAAAATAAGGTTTTAACATCGGTTTTTTTGGGCATTCAACATCGATTTTTAACCGATGTTGAAACCACCGACGTTAAAAGTATCAATGTTAACATCGGTTTTCAAAAAGTGATGTTAACAAAATTATACAACATCAATTTTTAAGAAAAACCGATGTTGCTTAATTAGAAATAAACAAAAAAATATAAAATATGCATTAAACAACATCGGTTTTTAGTAAAAGCCGATGTTAAATTATGTAACAACATTGATTTTTACTAAAATTCGATGTTGATGTGCATAATTTAACATCGGTTTTTGCAAAAAATTGATGTTGTTTTATGTCCACGAGAAAACTTTCTACATCGGTTTTTGGAAGAATCGATGTTGTATAGTCACTTTTTACATCGTTTAATACATAACTGATGTAGAATGTCACTTTTTAAACATAACATTGGTATATCCCTACAATTTTAAAAGACTTATTAAAAATCTTTAATAAAAATTTTAATGCACTTTTCTATGAACAATTTGGTAGCCATAATAGTGCAAACTGAGTAAACTAAGTAAATTTTAGGGAAAATTATCAACAATCATGAGAGAAAGTGATGAATGTTCATTCAAAAGTTATGTAGTTACACACAAACAAAAACTACACAAGAAATATTAACACAACAAAATATAATATATATATACATATATATATGTATATGCCATTGAATTTGAAATGATCATAACACAAGACATAAACTCTTACAAGAAACTAATGAATTCATAATTCAAGGAAGAGTAAGTGGGAAGGTACCCACACATATATCTTGAACTTCTTTAAGAAACTTCAGAGACTAACTCTCTATCACAAAGATCTCCAGAAATCCAGATATCCGCTTCTGGCCCTTAATTTCTCTTCAGTACCTCAAGAGCCATGTAATATGGACTTCCAACTATCTCATTAAATCATTCCCCTGACAAAAATGACAAACATTGAGTCAACTATAAATCAATATAAGCAGCATTGCAGCAATGCAATGAAAATCAAGCAACAACATTCATCAATTTTACCACCAACCAAAAGCATTATCTGGTTTAAAGAACACCGAAAAACCAAAATCTATAGCCACCAAAGCTGCGGTTTCCTTTTTATTATGGGTACTAACTAAAACAATATTAGAGCAATACTTTCATGAACATTAGCCTCTATACCTAAGGATAACATAGATACACACTAGCCTCTCTAACAAAGGATCATGCACATAAATAGTGCTATTGCTTTAGCAACTACTTAGAAGAAACAGTAAAACTTCAGAGACAAAATTGGTATTTTATTCCAAGTTAGAAACACAGGCAAAAGGTAGAACATTGGAACTATACATGAATTCCGTAGTCTAAAACATCCTTGTCAACAATCAATAACGAAACATTCAAACAAAAAATGAGTTATTCCATTAAACAAAGATAATCCAAAACACAAAAAATCAAAACAAATAATAAGGTTCAAACTTTTTATTATATTTTTAATGCATGAATATGTAATAATATCAATCAAATAATAAGGCTCAAACTTTTGCTATGATTTATTTCATTAATAAACGTGCATAATGAATTTGATTTTCATTGCTTGTTATTTTGAATTTTATTTATATTTTAACAGAAAAAAATTACTACACAGAATTTAATTTAGTCATTACTTACCACGTGTAGCCACTAGTCTGTCACATGTTAGAACCACAACCTATGTTAATATTAATATTGGCTCAAATTAGAAAATGAATCATGTGAATCTCTTAATGCCAACATAAATGGGCTAACTATTGATTAGATTAAGGAGATGGAACAACTGATGTGGTTTATAATAAAATAATATGGCCTATTCCTTCATACTCACTCTCAATTGTTGACTACATGTTTAATGTTTTTTGTTGTTACCGTATAGACACAAAAAGATTTTATAATTTTATATTTAACACCTTATCCAAATTAATCAATTTACTTCCACAACCAATCCTACAACATCAAGATTTATTTCCAAATTAATCCAATCCAATTCAAAAATTAGATGGTAACAACATGTTTGAGTTTTCATTAAAATTACAGTGACATGCATTCCAATAAATATCTAAAAATTAAGCAAAATATGATTTCTTATATCTGACTGTCTTTTTTTGTTACATATAAATAAAAAAGTAGAGTAAATGAAGTTATAAAGGAGTTGCAGTAGATACCTCACATTGTAATTGCAACTTTGGCAATTTTTTCCCAGTTTCAACACTCACATCACAAACAAGAATAGCAAAATCCTCGAATAAATTTAAAATAAAAAATTAAAATCCACATATATAAGAAAAAAAAATTTGCCCTAAATTTTTACAATGTTGTCCGCAATCTAAAATATGAAAAGTAACAAATTCCTAAAAAATACACAAACCTTAACAAAGTTGCCGAGGGTCTTGGTGGATCCTGATCTTTGGGCTTCCCGATCTTGTTCCCCATTACCCCCTCCTTACAGGGATAACCGATAGCTTCGCCAGAATAATCGCACCACGAATAGCCGACGCCAGTTCCTTGCTGCACTTTATGCCCAGCCCGACATGGTCGTTGTTGTCACTGACGACAACGAAGGCCTTGGTTTTGCCGACGACTCTGGGGGTGTGAAGAATGAGGAGTTGAGGGACGTGGTGGTGGTGCACATGGTTGTTGAGGATGGTTTCTAGGAGATGGTCCAAATGGAGGAGAATGAGAGAAGACGAAATAAGCAAATGGCAGAAGCAAACCTTTTCTTTTCTGTAAGAAAATGTTGCTTCTAATTCAAACCTTTCATTTGCCTAAATCTCAGGCATCCATTTCCTCAATTCAAAGTCCAACAAGCTTATCTAGAGCACCACATGTCCTATCACCCATGTGCACTCCCCGTAACACAGCTAGCTCCCACATTCAAATAAAGTTAACTTTTCCTTTCAACCATTTGATCAAGACTCATTTTCTTTGCCCAAATCCCCACCATTGGAAAGGAGTATTGTGCTTCGAAAAAATTAACATCGGTTTCTTTATAAAAACCGATGTTGTCTGATTGGAAAAAAATAAAATCGGTTTTTTCATAAAAATCGATGTTATCGTGTGTTAACATTGGTTTTTAAAAAATTTGTTGTTAACATTCATAAAACAACATCGGTTTTTTTTGGTTTTTTAAAAATCGATGTTAATATCATCACATTAACATTGGTTTTTACGAAAACCGATGTTAACAAAATCGTTTTATTTACAAAAATGCCATCGTATTTTTGTTTACATCGGTTTTAACAAAAATCGTTGTAAAAGTAGTGATGTTGAAAGTGATTTTTGTAGTAGTGCCACATCAGCTTCGCCCACGTCGACTGCAATAGTGTCGGAGGCACCTTAGTTAGAATCTGATGGTTGAAGTCGACAGGGGAAGATATGGTTTACAAGGATATGGTTGAAGTTGACAGCGGAAGATATGGTTGAAGTTGCAGCTCGTTCGATGGGGTCGGAGGGGACCAAAGAGAAAAGTAATTTAGGGTTATAAATTGGGGACATTCAAATACGGTTGTAATGAAACTGTATTTGAGTTATTGAAGACAATGACGGTTTCTTAAAAACAGTATTTGAATTATTGTATACTAAGATGGTTGTCTTACAACCATCGTTGTTGTTAAGCAATAAATACGGGTTAGCCAATAACCATCGTTGGCAAGTGCAAAATATTACAAAAATGTCACCGCCTACTCAACAACGATGGTTATCACACGACCAACATTGAATGCGTTTCGTTAAAGGGTGTTCTTGTTGTAGTGAAATAATAATAAGTGACATCTTTTAGGGAAATAATTTTTATAATTAACAGTTAAAGGATACCCATAGACATTGAATATAATAGTTACCTTATATTAGAAGTGGACAAGAATAAGATAACAGTACTTAGATGGGGAGCCAAGGCCCAAGGTGGGTCGAGGCCCACTAAGCACACACACACTATTTAAGTAAAGGAAAGTGGGAAGAGTTAGAGAGAGAAAAAGAAAAGGAAGAGAAGGAAGCTAACGAGAAGGAGAAGAAGAAGAAGAGAAATAAAAAAAAGAGCCCAGATCGGAAGACCTAGTGCTTGAAGCTCATCTCCATATGTTCTCGGAGGTGAATGCTTCCACACTTTGTCCATCCTTATTCCTTTGATTTGTTGTCTTCCCTTTTTCCCTCTTCTGAAATTTAGGCTCGCAATGTTGGGATTTTGATGCATGATTATGCAAGATTAAGGATTTGGGTACATTAATCACTTAGAATCACTTAGAAAGTATCAGGGATCATTATTGATGTAATTATTATAGGTAGCCATTAATGTTAGTGGGAGCTTTGTTTTTGCAAAATTTGCAAGGTGTAGAATTGCACCAGCAACATACCTCTAGAATATTTTATGAACCAACTAGTTAAGTTAACAGACAATAGCATTGTATCTGGATCTTATGGATCAGATGATAGTAGACGAATGCTAGTTCTACGAAGCATTAAAGTTTTTTCTCTCTTAATTTTTTTTAAAAGCTTTGTTTTCTAGTCTTTTTATCAATAGATAATAATTGTCTTCTTCGAAAAAGTTTACAAAAAAAAAATTGCAACAATTCAAAACCTTTCTTTTGATTTTTACCTTTACAATTGGGTAGCAAAGCTCAACCTTGAGCACCTAATAGTTACAAGAGGAAAAGATCATGATGGAAAGCCATAACAGTCAGTTCATTCTAGAAGGAGATTCCCTTACAAGGCCTCCAACCTTTTTAGGAGACAATTATCTATATTAGGAAGATGGAGATGTATATCAAATCCACACAATACTAGTTATGGAATATCAAATCCACACAATAATAGACCTGAGGAGAAATGGACTTAACCAGATTTTAAAATTCTACATCTCAATAACAAAACTAGATATACTCTAAAATGTTTCGTAACAAATAATGAGTACAACAAAATCTTCAAGCTATAAATAGCCAAAGAAATTAGTGATTCACTCTGTGTCAACCATAAAGGAACAAAATATGTCAGAATGAGAAAAGTTTCCATTCTGATGAGACATTATGAAAATTTCTCCATGAAGGAAGGAGAAAAAGTTGATGATATGTTTGGGAGACTCCAAGGTCTCCTAAATGGTCTTGAAGCTCTAGGACACTTGTTTACAAAGGTGTAGATCAATCTAAAGGTCCTAGATATCTTTCCTAAGGTGTCGAAACCAAAGACAACAATCATTCAAAAGTAAGGGACATGAAAATCTTATCTTGGGATGAATTGTTAAGAGTTCTTCGAGATTCTAGATCACAAGGTTCTTCTTCACAACAAAGATCACTTACCACAAAAATATTTTGGTTCTTTCAAATATGGAGAAACAAGCTCCAAAGAGAAGAAAAGAAGAGCTCCACCACAACCCTAAAGGTTATAGTGGTTGAGTACACATAAGACAATAACTCCACTAGGTCCATAGACGATGAGGTAGCTCTTATGTCAAGGAAATTCAAGTAAATACTAAAAAGAAAGGAAAGTATAAACATTTCTCAAGAAAGAAAGACACCAGATTCAAAAAGAAGTACAAAGAGAAAAGCAACGAGATCATCTGCTTTGAGTGCCGAAAATTAGGACACATGATAGCTAAATGTCCTAGGCTCAACAAAAAGCACTACTTTGGAGGCAAGAAAAAGAAAAGTCTAAGTCACATGGGATGATTTAGACAGTGAGAGCAATAGCAACAACTCAGGCAAGTAACAAGCCAATATCTATCTAATGGTAGAAGCAAACAATAAAGATGAGATGTCATATGACATGCTTCTTTAAAATTGTCACATGATTTCTTTACAGTACAAAAAGTATAAACAAAAATTCAAACATATTGTTTTTGAAAACAATCTGTTAAATAAATCAAAGGCAAAATTAGAGGAAAAGGTTAAGACTCAAGAAGAAACTCTAAACTAATACACGAAAGGGTATAGTAAACCAAGGTGCAAGGGGTTAGAAAGATGAGAGATAGATTTGAATTGGGTTGGTTTTTGGAAATGTAATACATGAAAGGGAATGGTGAAGAAAGTTGTAAATATGAGGAAATGTGAAAGGGTAGATGGGGATTGGAATGAAGTTCGAGACTTGAGTGGGTGGATTACGATTTCTACATCGATTCAAAATTTTTGATGTAAAAACTACTTTTTGCATTGGTTAATTTTGTAATTCACTGATGTAAAATGTCACATTTGTTTATGAAAATGTCATCGCATCAATTTTTCACATTGAATATTTAACAACTGTTGTTAAAAGTTTGATGTAATGTCTAATTTTTGCAATAATGCCTTTGACCTTTGAAGGATAGTCATACCACACTACTATAAAATGTGCATTTTACAATTGCCATGGGTTGACCATCTTAGAATGGAGTGCGATGGAATTTTTGTAATAAAAATCAACATTTCAAAGACGGTCTTAGCAAAACCGTCTTTGAAACTTGAAAACGACGATGGTTTTGGTTTAACCGTCTTCATTTTGCTTTATTCAAATATGTTTTGGGTAATGACCGTTTGAAATATTGAAATTTTTTTTGGAACGAGGACATTTTAGCCTAAAACCATGGTTGTCTCCATTTGACCTAACAAATTGTGACCACATCTAAGAAGTCAGTCTCGAGCCCTAGTCCTCCCCTTGAGCTGCTCTCCCTCTCCCACTGTTCGTCAGTAGCTGTCTCCGTAAGTTCTTGACCCACAGTTCCAGCATCGTGGCGTTCGCGTCGTGGCCTCATTAGACGCCTCAGCCGCGCCTCCCGCGTCTCCCTTCGACCTACCGTACCACCATCGTCACATCGGAAGTTGAGGTATGTTCTTGTTTCATGGTTTTATTGTTGTCACTGCAAATTAGTGTGTTTGGCAAAACAAGCCAAAGACTTATAAGTTATATAATTGCAAATTGTAAACTATAACATAAGAGTTGTAGAACTGAAAGTTTATAAGTTAATTAATTTAATAGTTTTTTCAAAAGAGCATTATATTAAGTTACCTGAACAAAACGAGGAGTAAGGCTTTAGCTTGCCATTAGCTTGCGTGAACACCTTCTGACGATGGTTTCCCACAATTGGTTACATTATGTTTCTATTGGTCTTGACTTGGTTTGACTTAGCTATGTTGTTGTATACCATGACAAAGTGTTTGCTAATTCTGTCTTGTGCTATGCTAATAAGTCAAAAGACATATTATAGTGTCAAAGTTCATAAATAGTTCAACCCAATAGCCTTTTATAAGTCATGCTACTCTTAGAATTTGCTAGTTTAATGTACAACTGTTAAACATAACTTCAAATAATTTTATGTGGCTTCATCAGATAATTTAATTATGGTTTATTTAAAATATTTTGTTTTTTTTAAAGAGTATTCAAGCCTGAGTTTCCCATTGTTCAATCTCATTTGGGGACTTAAGTGCTTCATCAACTACCTAGCTTATTTTCCCTAAGTTTAGTATCTCCGAGCTGTTGACGTAGGTACCCCATTTCAGACTCCAACTTTTGATTCATTTCACATAGACATATGAACTCTTTATTTTTACGATCCTTGTCTGAGGGCAATTTCAAAATTCGATTAGCCTTTTCTTCAACCATCACCCTGGTTTCATCATATTTAGTCTATAGATCTTCCACCATTCTTTGCAATTCTTTTTTCTTAGTATATAAAACATGAAACATCTCATTTAGTTGACATGCCTTTCCTTCAAATAATGTTTCATTGATAGTAGAAATTTGCGAGAGTGTTGAAGCCTAAGTTTCCCATTGTCCAATCTCATTTGCACTCGCTTAAGTACTTCATCATGTAGCTTCTTTTCCCTCAGTTTGTTTTCTCCAAGCTCTTGACGTAGGTACCTCATTTCAGACTCCAACTTCTGATTCACTTCAGACAGGCATATGAGCTGTTCATTTTGATGATCCATGTCTGAGGAGAATTTCAAAATTTGATTAGGCTATTTTCAAGCATCACCCTAGCTTCATCATATTTAATCTTAAGATCTTCCAACATTCTTTGCAATTTTGTTTTCTCAGTTGTAGAACACGAAACATGTCAGCTACTTCCAAAAACTCATTTTTCTTTTGATGCAACATCTCCCTTTCATCCCTAATCTGACAGCTCAATTGATCTTTCATAGATTCAACTAAATGTAGTTCAACATTTGACATTATGAATAACACTTTAAGATGTGAATTTTCCATTTATACATTTTATACCTAGCACACCATTACTCTTAATCTCTCAGCAAGGTTATTATTTGCTGAACAATGTTTATCAAGATCTTCACCTATTACAATGGTTCCATGAGTTTTTCAAACATAATTTTCTCGTAAATCAGGGAAATATTAGATTGAGCTATTGTCTCATGGAACATGAGGCATATTTCTTCTTCCAAGTTACTTTTATCTTCACCCACATCTACAAATCTTCTTGTGAAAGACTTCTTCTCGTCTAATATCTTGCAACTATCCTCCTGTAAATTGTTGTGAGTCTTATTAAAGTCTGACAACTACTTTCGTAGAATGTCTGTCTCTGTTATTACTTCCATTCTCTATTCTCATTTGCTTATTGTCGACTCCAACTGTTGATTCTTCTCCAATACATTTTGGACCTCTATTTGCAATGCCAAGAACTGCTTAGACTGGATAGTGAACTCCTCATGAAGGGTGTCTCTTTGTGCCATTAGATTTTCTACCTTTAGTTTCTACTGCTCTAGGAATGTAATCAGAATTGAATTCTCAATGGCCATTTGTTGGCTTCAATTGAAAATTGTGTCAAAAGATTTATGCCTCTCCTGAAGTTTCATATATATGGTTCAGGAGCATTTGGTCTTCTTTAAGCATATCTTCACCGAAATGCCCATTGTTATTGTCAACAGTTTTCAACACCTGAATCAAGCCAATCCTTAGTATTTTAATTTTCTCCTACAGAGAATTCACATCAACATGCTTTTGAACATTTTCAGTCTCTAATTTAGATATCATTTTGTTAGACATTTTGGAAGCATCCAAAAGTCTCTGACAATCAACTACAAGGGATAATTTATTTTTCTCCAAATCATCAATGGGAACATTCTAAGACGGTTCTAGCCTATAACTATCTTAGAAGGGTCTTTAAAAAAAATTAAACAAATTCTAAGACAGTTATGGGCTGAAACCGTCTTAGAATGGGAACAGTCTAAGACAATTGTATCCTATAACTATTTTAGAAGCGTCTTTTAAAAAAAATTGACGCAAATTCTAAGACGGTTGTGGACTGAAACCGTCTTAGAATGGGAACATTCTAAGACGATTCTAGCCTATAACCATCATAGAAGGGTCTTTTGAAAAAAATTACACAAATTCTAAGATGGTTAACCATCTTAGAATGTGAACATTCTAAGACGATTCTAACCTATAACCATCTTAGATGGGTCTTTAAAAAAAAATACACAAATTCTAAGACGATTATCGATTGAAACCGTCTTAGAATGTGATACATTCTAAGACGGTTCTAGCCTATAACCGTCTTAGATGAGTCTTTTAAAAAAAAATACACAAATTCTAAGATGGTTCTAAGGTAAAACCGTCTTAGATTGGGGACATTCTAAGACGGTTCTAGCTTATAACCGTCTTAGAATTTCTTTTTTTTTTTTTTAAATTCTTCTAACATGATTCATTAAAGGAACCGTCGTAGATTTGTTTGCAACAAAGACGATTGGATAACTATCGTGGAAAGACTTATCTTTCAGCGATGTTCGCTACAAAGACGATTGCAGAATCGTCTTTGTAAGGGTCAAATAACTGATCTTAAGAGTCGCAATTGTAGTAGTGCTAACTCAGTACAATTGTAAAACCTCTGAATTGAGTTTATGCTGTTAAATTTAAATGTTAGGAATTAAAGTAATTCTAGATGGTTTATGAAAGCTGGACTTTTTTTAAGCATTGAAAGCTAAGATAAGGATTATTGTGAAAATATGAAAGCACGCAATAGTTGTTGAAGGGAACAAGAAGTTTATATATAATTAAACCATGCTATAAATAATTATACATTTTTTTTATTTTGTAAAGTTTATTAGGTAGTAGTTGGATTTTAGGGTCAAAGACATGTCTCAAGACTCAATGCGTGCTTACAAATTATTCGTCAATAAAATTTTCCATACTTTAAAAGTACCCTTTGTTAGTATAAATTATTCGTCAATTAGGTATGTGTTCATTTTTTATCAACTAAAGTACCCTTTGTTGGTATAATTATTCATACTTTAAAAGATAATCCAATAGATAAATAAAAAAAAAAAAACGAAACCGTATATATATTGACTACTTGAGAACTTTGCTCTATCATTGAATTAAAAAAAGGTCTTAAAATATTGTCAAGTCGTTGCCAACAATGAGCCAGATTCTCTCCGCGTCTGTTTTCGCCGTTTCTGTATCAATCTGGCTCAAGACCGATTCACCTGGTAAATATTACACATTTGAAATGGACCAAATACTCATGCTAGGACCAAACAGTACTATCCACATGTCATTTGATTAATAGAAATATATATTGGTATTGGTATTTTTTTAATTAGCAAATGGTTTTATTAAAAAATAATTAAACTTAGCACGTGCCAAAAAGTTAGCCACGATAATAAGGAGATACTAATTATCAAAACCTGTATACAGCCACCAGAGACTGCTTCCACCTTTACAATGAACATATAAGATATGCTTCATTGAAATGCAAAGTCCTAACAAGTGTGATCTTATTAAACACATAGCAAAACTTAGAACGTGCAAAAAATTAGCCATAAAACTCGCATACAGCCACCGGACTGCTTCCACCCTTACAATACATATGAAATATGCCTATTCCTAATAAGTGTGTATACATAATACGTCCCCTAAGGCCTAACTTACCGATTTAAATAGGTTCTTTTCTTGGGTTTGATTTGTTCCCCTCAGGTGTTTTTTTCCCCTCTTTTTGTCAATAAATTCTTTGGTTTGCTTGTGGCGGAATAGGATCACGGGTAGGAGTGCAAATATAGTTGGGTTGCGTTTTCCTACTGTGATGTCACATGTATTCTTCTCTTTGTTAAAAAAAAAAAAAAAAAA
>PYAF01004622.1:16647-29298 GCA_007407185.1 Glycine tomentella
CTTATCCAATAAGCTTATAAGTATGGTTAAACCGCTATATCTTATTCAAGCAAAATCATTACCAACTTAGGCATGACCAAAGAATATCCTCACAGAAAATTATGTTAGTAATCTAACTAATAATCCATAATATGTCTTTCAAATAATTTCTAATCCCTTGAAATTTTCATAATAAAAGATTAAAGTCTAGTATGCATCTCTTTTTCCTTTTACCTACCACCTCACTAATTAATCCTCAAATCAAATCATCAAGTATTTAAACCATTCAACTACATACCATTCATCCTCTACTTCTAAAATTTAAATCAAAATCTTTCCATAAAAATATCAACAGACAGCCCAAAATATCATCAAAATCACCTTCAAAAGATCATCAAATGGGCTTCCATACATCACTAATATTGATAGGTATAAATCATCATCTATCTTATGGCTTAAATCAACATATTCTCATCAAAGAATATCCTTCAAATGGCACAAAATTCAAGCCTAAATAATAACCATAATTCAGTCTACTAAAGCATGCAAATTAATCCAAACCAATGATTAACTAGAGATTTAAGCTTAACCTACCTCAAGTGAGTTTGAATCTTGAAAATAGGATGGATAAATTGGCTTCCTTCCTTCCTTCCTTGGGAAATCCTCTTAGAGATGAAGCCTTGATATCCTTCTTCTAAGCTTGTCAAAACTGTTTCTGAGGTTGCTAGGTTTCTCACAAAATTTTGTCAAGATGGTGGAGTTTTCTTTTCTTACTTGATTCTAACTCTAAAGGAGAAAGATGAAATGAAGGTAGTATGAAGAGAGGATGTTCACGTGTAGGTGTAGAGAGGAAAGCTTGGAGAATGTATTGCACTTAGGTCCTTCTTCCCCCTTTATATAGTGGTTTAGGATTCACTTTATGGAAAAATATCTCCTACACCATAATGACTTACCTTTCCACTTGTCGACCCCTTTACAAGTGTCCCTACACTTGTCCAAATCATAAAGGCTCTTAATTCTCCACCATCCAAGTGTCCAAGCTCTTGAAGTTTCTCCATTTCTCTTGCATTTTCGTGGAGTAGCTTGCCAAGGAAGATTTTTATGCTTGTTTCTTTCATTCTTAAGTTTATCCCAAACCTGTTTTAGTAAAATTCTAATTCTGGATTCATTAACTGTTGGATCTCTTTCAAATTTTAAAGGTACAATACTATCTCACATATGTAACTTTTGACCGTTGGGATTGTTGAAATAATCTCTAGAGCTGTCCACTTGTTCTACCAAAGGAGATAAGAGAAGATTTTTCTTCTCATCTTGTATACATAGCCCAAGTGTTCATCACTTGTCTTCTTCATGAAGCTTGCCTTTACAAGTGGCTTATTCATGAATCTTCTCCCCTTTTCTACATCATTCCACACGTGAACTTCAAGCTTAAGGGGTAGGATGACAAGTTTTCCTTCCTTTTATGCCATTACATGTCATCTTTGATGCTAAAGTAAAATCTAATTCCACTTATGGTTTTTCACATGGTAATTCCTTGTCAAAAGTTAAATTTAATTTGAATTCTTTCACCTAAAGATAATATGAAATAATACAACTCTAGAGATCTTCAAAAATTATCTTTAGTTTCATTACAAATAACTCATAACCAATCTCTATAGAGTACTATACAGACCTCAAACACAAGATTGTTCTTATCTTAATTCCAATTGGTCTATTTTTCTTCTGACCATTAAAATTACTAAACCATTTTATTAGATAAATCTAAACATCCTACAATTGAGAGAAAATTTCACAGATTCTATTTCTCATTTTTTCCATATTTTTCTGATGCCCGAATCCTTCTGAATACAATTTTAAAGTTGTCACCTTATAAAATTCATAAAAATTCTATTCTAAGGTTTCTTGTCACAAAATCTCTTAATAATATGCTATCTAAGAATGCTCTGTACTTCCATCAAGTTTCCACAAACTCTCAAAGGGTATCTGGTCATTTTTGGCCTAAAGGGCATTATGGTAATTTATTATTCTTGGGACGTGATGGTAATTATCCAAAATGTTCAAGGGTATTTGTGTAATTTCCACCATAAAATATCTAGCCAAAATATCTAGGGGCATTCTTGTCATTTGTAAAATACCCAAGGGCATTTGTGTAATTTCCTCCTTAAAATATCTAACTAAAATATCTATGGGGATTTTCGTAATTTTAATCTCAAGGGCATTTCTGTCATTCTTAATTTAAGGGAAAAGTGATATGGTCATTTATCTAGTTATCATCACACTTCCATAATTAAATTTTAAATATGAATTCAAAATAAAATTTGAGGATGTTACAGTAAGCATTATTATAAAAGCGCAGACGTCAACCTTCTACAGGAACACGGATACCAACAATATTATCTCCTCCCTAATAGCATATCAAATATGCCAGGATATTCAAATAGGTGCAACCACCTTATCATATAAATATCCCAACAAGTTATCTACTAATTGTTACTTATCTACAAGTAACAATATATCAATAAGGTTCACATTATCCTCTATTTGAATTAGATAACTGCCTGCTATTATCTATTATTATCTTATCAACAGATTATCGATAAACAAAGGCCCAAGACCTATACTCCATGCTATAAATACAGCTTTACAGGTTTTCTCTAAACGCACTGAATTCCACACTTGAGTACCTACTCGAATACTCATATTCTCTACATCTTATACTGGGTTCTCACACTCAGTTATTCTTTAACAATTGATGTACTTACTTGAGCGTCAGAGTATTTTTCCTTTGTTTTGCAGGTCCCTCCTCTAAGCAAAGCCTACTCAGTATCCGACGTGCAGAATTTGGAGTCCACTTAGGCCACATCTAGCCGACATGTGAAATTTTCAGATTTTGGTAAGAACATTTGGCGCCCACCGTGGGGCCCAGTTAAAACTTACCCTGCGGCCTTGCATCCAGAAAATCATCGACCTACGTCCATGGTCAGTACACGCTCCGGTGTTAGACGCGACACCCCTGTCGAAGCGTCTACCCCCCCGCAAACTACCATGATGAACACCGACACCATGCAGCAACTCCAGAACCGCATAGCGGAGATGGAACACAAATACCATGAAGAGATCCAACAGTTGAAGACTTGAAGGCTGATCGTGATCATCAGGAAGCCCGAGCGAGACATCCTCGGGAGGACGAACGCACTCCCACCACCAGAGACGACCAGACGCAAGGCGAATCGCATCCTCAACAACCTCCGCAGTCGCGACAAACTGTTGAACCTCCAGGTATTCGTAGTCTAACGCAAGGCTACCAACCAGAGAGGCATAACGCACGGCGTAACCCTCTTGCTGACCGCATCAAAGAAGTCAATTTTCCGTTCAGTTGGAAACCTCTACATTTGGAGAGGCATGATAGCACCACCGACCCCAACGAACATCTGAATGCCTTCCTATCAGAGGCAAATCTTTATACAAATAACAACGCCATATTATGTCGGGTGTTCCCTACCTCTCTGAAGGGGGTAGCCCTAACATGGTATAGTAGCCTCCCTGATAGGTCCATTGACAGTTTCGACACCCTTGTCGAGAAATTTAGCATGCAATACGCAACTAGCCGAACCTATAGGCTGACATCCGCTGCACTAGCAATACTGTGCCAAGCAGACGATGAACCCCTCCGCAGATTCATAGAACGATTTGGACAACTAACTGTCCAGATTCAAAACCTCAATCCCTAGGTAGCGCTACATTCCATGATGCTGGCCCTTCGACCTGGCAAATTTGTAGATAGTCTATGCAAGAAACCTCCTTCTAGTATGGACGAAATACGTGAAAGAGCCAAGTGCTACATGCAAATGGAAGAAATGTCGTAATTCAGAAACGAAGTTCGATAGGTTGGACAGAAGCGAGATAAGCATGAGATATCTAACCGATTTGACTCTCATAGGGCCAACAAAAGGAGAAAGCTGCACAAGCCTCAACTTCTCTCAAGAGCACCCAGGTTTGAGAGATATACTCCCCTGACAGTCAAACAGACCACCATCATTGATGAAGCCTTCAATACAGAGGTACAAGTGACTTTTTCGGTTCCTACAAAGTTAGGAAAAAACCCTAACAAATATTGTCGCTACCATCGTGGCACAGACCACAACATAGATGACTGTTTGACATTGAAAGATAAGATAGAAGAACTTATCCAAGCTGGACACTTGTCATGGTTTGTAAAAAGACCTGATAATTTTCCACGGGAAAACAGACAGGATGGGCGACAGGGAGACTGATCCAGAAACAGAGACAACGACAGAAGAAGAGACGACGCAGAAGACCGAGGGAGGCAACGACAACCTCAACCTAGACGCGAGCGTCAACCCCTCGTCAACAAGAAGAGGAGCTCACTCAACATATTCGCGGTGTAATCCATACCATCGCAAGTGGCTTCTCATATGGAGGATCGTCTAGCCAATCTCGAACGAGACACCTACATGCCATAGGAGACATAGACATAAACTGTGTCAATGTTCCTACCATGACAGGGGAAATTGTCACTGTAAAGGCAGATCAGAAGCAAGCCAGACAATGTTATGTTGAAAGCCTTAAAGTGGTACCATATCCTCCCAACAGACAGTCAGACAGACACTGTACCACTTCGGGGGGTACTACCCAGGTAATGAATATAGACAGAGAGTCTACCCCCTATACATTGACAATGTACAAAGAACCAAAATCGATCGAAGAGTTAGTCAAGTTGCAACTCGGGCCCAAACCCGAACAGTGCACGCAGCTTAGCAAAGAGCTTATCAATCATAAGTACAGGCACATAGCGGACGTGATCCACAAAAATGCATCTCTATTCGTTTGGCAGCCATCCGACATGCCAGGTATTGATCCTAACATCATCTGTCACAAGCTGACCATATGTACACAGGCCAAGTCGATAGCACAAAAAAAGAGAAATATGGGAGAAGAAAGACGAAAGGTCGTAAAAGAAGCGGTAGACAAGCTGCTTAAAGCTAAGTTTATCAGAGAAGTCAGGTACTCTACTTGGCTCGCCAATGTTGTCATGGTCAAAAAAGCAAGTGGAAAGTGGCGTATGCGCACAGATTTCACATACCTCAACAAGGCATTTCCAAAGGACGAATATCCACTACCCAACATCGACAGACTGGTCGATGGAGCGTTTGGATTTCATATCTTAAGCTTCCTGGACGCATATTCTGGTTATAATCAAATTAGAATGCATGCTCCGAATGAAGAAATGACGGCCTTCATTACTGAAGATGCCAACTACTGTTACAGAGTCAAGTCCATTGGCCTCAAGAATATAGGAGCTACATATCAGCGACTAATGGACCGCGTATTCAGAAAGCAGATCGGACAAAGCATCGAGGTCTACGTAGACAACTTGGTTGTCAAATCTCAAAGCGTAGCCCATCATGTGGCAGACCTCGAAGAGATATTCGGAGAAGTTCAGAAGTATGACATGCGTCTCAATCCCCAAAAATGCACATTCGGGGTAGGCAGTGACAAATTCCTTGGTTTCATGATCATACACTGGGGAATCGAAGCCAACCCAGACAAATGCTCAGCCATCTTACAGATGCATAGCCCGGCCAACGTTAATGAAGTTCAAAAACTGAACAGAAGATTAGCGGCCTTATCAAGATTCCTTCTGAAACTTGCCGAGAAGGCTAAGCCTTTCTACAAGCTGCTCAACAATACGGAGTCATTCCTATAGGGTGACATCTGCGAGCAAGCATTCGAGGAATTCAAAAAGACAATAGCTACTCCACCTGTCTTGAGTCGACCTCGACAGGGAGTACCATTGCTTTTATACCTCTCAATTGTGGATGAAGCTGTTAGCTCAACAATCGTGCAAGAAGAAGGGAAACATCAATTCCCTATCTACTTCACTAGTCGCATGCTACATGATGCCGAGAAGCGCTATCAAATGATTGAAAAGATAGCCTTGACACTGGTCACCTCCGCTAGGCGCCTTCGACCTTATGCTTAGGTAAAATTAATTGAAAGGGTAAGTAAGACGAAATCCAATCCTATGCTTCTCTTAACTTAAATCGTTTATTTAATTTCGTAGTTTTTATCTTTACTTTACGCTACGTCATCAAACAAATGAACTTCTGATTATATCATTTGTACATAAACTATTAAACCGATAGATAAATATTTAACTAACTAAAGTGAACTCAAATCCCTGTGGAGATGAACTTTATAAATTTTGTAACTTGCAACGATAAACGGTATGCTTACCGCAAATTCCTAACAAGTTTCTGGCTCCGTTGTCGGGGATTTGATTCGTTTACTTAGTTGTTTAAATATCAATTCAGTTTAGTAGAATTTTCTTGTTCTTTAATTCTTGTTTGTATATAAATTTTCTTGTTATTTTGTTAACCTTGGTGCTTAACGAATCTTGTAGTTCTTCCTTTCTCTGTATGCGAGGTAAGTTTTCTACAGATAAACCTTTGTTTGATCCAGAAATCTCGAAAACAGAAAGGAAAAATAGAAAGAAAAAGAAGCAAGAATCCAACAAGCATTCTGAGGAAACTTCGCCTATTGACCCTCCTTCACCCGAAAAACCAGTGGTAAGTGACAACATGGCTGATCGAGGCGGAGAAGGAAATAGACCACCAAGGAGGACTCTTGGTGACTATGCCTATCAACAAGGTCACAAGCATTACAACAGCATAGTCATCACTCCTTTCAACAACAAAGTTGTGGAGCTAAAACCAGCACTACTTAGTCTTATTGGCTCACACCCATTTGCTGGACTAGATCATGAAGATCCTTACACGCACTTATCTACTTTCATGGAGCTATGCAGTACGATGGGAGCATCAGACAAGGATGCTGAAGCTGTTTACCTCAGAGCTTTTCCTTTTTCCTTGACAGGTAAAGCTAAAACTTGGCTTCAGTCTCAACCAAACAAGAGTTTAAGCACGTGGGACGAGTTGGAGGAGAAATTCATCGCTAGATTCTTCCCTCCATCAAGATTCATAAGTGCAAAGTCTGCTATTGTCACTTTCTCTCAAGGTGTAGATGAACCACTCTGTGAGATATAGGAGAGATTCAAGTCACTACTACGGAGATGCCCGAACCACAACTTTGACGATGCCGCACAATTACATATCTTTTACAGTGGTTTGAGGCCACACACCAAGATGATCCTTGATGCTTCAGCTGGAGGAACAATGATGTCAAAGAGTCCTGAGGAAGCCATAGTGATCATTGACTCAATAGCAGCGAGTGACTATCAATCTCACCATGATAAATGAACAATTCAGAGGAAGGGAATAATGGAGCTAGACACCCAAAATGCCATCTTAGCTCAAAACAAGCTCCTGACGCAACAATTGGAGGCCTTAACAAAGCAAATAGGCCAACTTCCTCAACAAATTCAGCAAGGAGGCTCACAGAAATCTCATACAGCCCATCAAATTCAACAAATCCTTAGGTGTGATTTCTTTGGAGGCGACCATCAAAATTGCCATTGTCCAATACCTAGTGATTCCCCACAAGAAGAGGAAGCTCACTACATGCAAAATCAATCCAGACCTCAAAATTATCAAGGAAATTACCAAGGTTATCGTGGTGGTCCAGGTTCTAATCAACCCTATAATTGGAGGCAAAATAATAATGCTTATAATGTTCCCACTAACCCTCCTTTTGCAGGTCCTAATAATTCTTTTGCAAGTTCTTCTAATTCTTTTGTAGGTCCTTCAAATAGAAATCCACCACAACAAGCTCAGTCCGACCGATTGACAAAGATGGAAGATACCCTTACTCAGTTCATGCAAATGTCCATCAGTAACCAAAAGAATACTGAGCCTTCTATCAAGAATCTAGAAGTACAAGTAGGGCAGCTTGCAAAACAACTATCTGAGCATGGAGGTGGATCTTTCTTAGCAAATACCCAAGTCAACCCTAAAGAACAATGTAAAGCAATTATCACTAGAAGGGGAACTATAGTGGGTAGGAAAGAGGAAGAAGGAAAGAAAAATGAAGGAAACAAAAAAAATGATGATAGTGTAAAAGAAAAAGAAAAAGAAAAAGAAAAAGATGAGGAAGAAACAAATGAAAAAATTGAAAGAAAAGTGATGAATGATGATGAAAAGAAAAAGAGTGATGAAGGCAAAGCTGCATTAACCCCACCCAGTCCAAAGTATGCCATACCCACATACTCCATCCAAGAAAACAAAGGAAAGGCAATACAAGCGATTTCTAGATATTTTCAAGCAACTACAGATAAATATTCCTTTTTCTGAGGCACTGGAACAGATGCCAACTTATGCAAAATTCATGAAGGATCTTCTCACAAAGAAGAGAAGATACACTGATGAGGAGACCATTGAGTTAGATGCAGGCTGCAGTGCAATCATTCAAAAGACCATTCCGGAAAAGTCTAGAGATCCAGGTAGTTTCACAATACCTATTACTATTGGTAACTTGTCTGTTGGGAAATCTCTTCTTGACTTAGGTGCAAGCATCAATCTCATACCATTATCCATGGTCAAGCGAATTGGGGAAGTAGAAATCAAACCCACGAGGATGACTCTACAGCTGGCAGATAGAACCATTAAGCATCCTTATGGAGTTATTGAAGATGTCTTAGTAAAAGTTGATAAATTCTTCTTCCCAGTTGATTTTGTGGTGATGGATATGGATGAAGATAGTGAAGTTCCACTGATTCTTGGCAGACCTTTAATGAAAACTGCCAAAGTTTTAATTAATGTGGATGAAAGGAAACTCACTGTGAGGGTGCAAGATGATGAAGTACAATTCAACGTCCTTGAAGCAATGAAGCATCCAACAGACAAGAGAGAATGTTTTAGAGTCGATGTACTTGATGAGGTAATTTCTGACTCTAACAGATTTATTCACAGGAAGGAAGGTTTGGAAAAAGCATTGACAGAAATAGTCCAAGATGAAGAAGAAGATAAAGAAAAAGCAGAATATCTTCATCAATTGAATGCTTACAAAGAGATTCCATATCACCAATCCCTCTGTGAAGATTTGAAGAAAGAGAAGGCAAAAGAAGAACACAAGCTGGAATTAAAGGTATTACCTTCCCATTTGAAATATGTTTTTCTTGCAGGTAAGTCTGAAAAGCCAGTAATCATAAATGCCAATCTTTCTAAAGAAGAAGAAGAAAAATTGGTTAAAGTATTGAAAGAAAACCACAAAGCCCTTGGTTGGACACTATCAGATCTAACAGTCGTTCTTATTGTATGCACAGAATTTTGATGGAACATGACTATTAGAAACAGGTATGATATACCCTATATCAGACAGTCAGTGGGTAAGTCCTGTTCAAGTAGTACTAAAGAAAGGTGGCATGACTGTGGTTAAGAATGATAAAGATGAGTTTATCCCAACTCGCACTGTTACGAGTTGGAGGATGTGTATCGACTACAGAAAGCTCAACAAAGCCACAAGAAAAGATCATTTTCCACTACCTTTTATGGATCAAATGCTAGAGCGACTAGCAGGTCAGAAATTTTACTGTTTTCTTGATGGTTATTTTGGATACAACCAAATTAGTGTTGATCCTAAAGACCAGGAGAAAACAGCCTTTACTTGTCCCTTTGGTGTTTTTGCTTATAGGAAAATGCCTTTCGGTTTGTGTAATGCACCTGCCACTTTTCAAAGATGCATGCTTGCTATTTTTTCTGATCTTGTTGAGAAAAGCATTGAAATCTTTATGGATGATTTCAGTATTTGGCACTTCTTTTGATATATGCCTGTCTAATCTTGATGTTGTTTTAAAGCGTTGTATTGAGACTAATCTTGTGCTTAACTGGGAGAAATGTCACTTCATGGTGACTGAAGGTATTGTTTTAGGTCACAAGATTTCTACGTAGGGCATTAAAGTGGATAAAGCAAAAGTTGATGTTATTGAAAAACTACCTCCACCAACCAATGTCAAAGGCATTAGAAGTTTCCTAGGACATGCAGGGTTCTACAGGCGGTTTATTAAAGACTTTTCAAAAATTGCTAAGCCATTAAGCAATCTTTTAAATGAAGAAGTTCCATTTCATTTTGATGATTCATGCTTTAAAGCTTTTGAAACTCTGAAACAAAAACTAGTTTCTGCACCCATAATCACTGCACCCGATTGAACTCTTGATTTTGAAGTTATGTGTGATGCAAGTGATTATGCAGTGGGAGCAATTTTGGGTTAGAGGAAGGATAAAGTTTTCCATGCAATACACTATGCAAGGAAGGTTTTAAATAAAGCACAAATAAATTATGCGACAACTGAGAAAGAACTGCTTGCTATGGTGTATGCATTGGAAAAATTTAGATAATATTTAATAAGTTCCAAAGTGGTAATTTATACTGATCATGTTGCAATCAAGTACTTGCTAGTTAAATCTGATTCTAAACCCAGACTTATCCGTTGGGTCTTACTTTTGCAGGAATTTGATTTAGAAATAAAGGATTAGAAAGGGTCTAAGAATCATGTAGCTGATCATCTGTCTAGACTTTCCAGTGAAGAAATAGCCACACAAGATCCAGAAATTCAAGAAGAATTCCCTGATGAGAAGCTTTTCCACATTTCAGAAAGGCCATGATTTGCAGAAATGGCTAACTTTAAGGCAGTTGGTGCAATTCCTGAAGATTACACTTGGCACCAAAAGAAAAAGTTTCTCAGAGATGCTAGATATTTTGTATGGGATGATCCTTACCTCTTCAAAATAGGAGCAGATAATCTTTTGAGAAGATGTGTAACACAGGGAGAGGCAAGGAACATCCTACGGCATTGTCACAGTTCCCCATATGGAGGGCATTACAATGGAGAGAGGACTGCTGCAAAGGTCTTGCAAGCAGGCTTTTATTGGCCTACACGATTCAAAGATGCCCATGAATTTGTTCAAAGATGTGATAACTGCCAGAGGACAGGTGGAATCTCCAAAAGAAATGAAATGCCTCTACAAAATATTCTAGAAGTTGAAGCATTTGATTGTTGGGGAATAAATTTTATTGGTCGATTTCCATCATCATATTCAAATGAATATATCTTGTTAGCGGTGAATCATGTGACTAAATGGGTAGAAGCAATAGCTGCATAGAAGGCTGACTCAAAAATAGTTATTCACTTCTTGAAAAGAAACATATTTTCTAGATTTGGGACACCTCGTGTATTGACTAGTGATGGAGATCTCATTTTTGTAACGCTCAACTTCAAAAAGTCCTTTAACATTATGGTGTCCGACATAAGGTAGCTTCTTCTTATCACCCATAGACTAATGGGCAAGCAGAGGTATCAAACAGAGAAATCAAAAGAATTTTACAAAAGACAGTTGCCCAGTCTAGAAAAGATTGGTCCCAGAAACTTGACGAAGCTCTTTGGGCATACAGGACAGCGTTTAAAGCACCTACAAGGCTCACTTCTTTTCAAATAAATTATGGAAAATCTTGCCATTTACCTGTTGAACTGGAACACAAAGCTTTCTAGGCTTTAAAATTCTTTAACTTTGATTCTAATCTTTCAGGTGAACAAAGGAAGCTACAACTGCACCAATTGGAGGAACTGAGATTCTCAGCATATGAAAATTCCAAACTTTACAAGCAAAAAGTCAAATTTTATCATGATCGAAAACTTTTGAAAATGAATTTTTATCCTGGACAACATGTTTTGTTATTTAATTCTCGTTTAAGATGTTGATCTGGGAGATTGCTGAACTAAGGGGGACTTTTGTAGATTAAGGATTTGTAAAGACTTGGAAAGGTTTTGGCTTTCAACATGCTTGAAGGCTTGAAGATCAAAATTATGATTAAACGTAAAAGGAAAGGAAGCCTTCTGATGATCCAAGTTCTTATATGCATACCATTGATAATTATTCATGCATTACATCATAAAAGCTTAAGTAATTGATTTGGAACTTAAAAAATGAGTTAAGCTTTTTCGAAAAATAGTTCTAAGTCGTTTTAATCGATTACCAAACTTAAATAATCGATTACATTGTTCTTAAGATTTTCTGGAAATGAGTAAGAACAAATTAATCGATCATATCATCGTTTTAATCGATTATTTCACTATTGCATTTATACAGTTTTAAATGAGTGACTGGTTTAATCGATTACCATTTGATTGTAATCAATTACTTAGCTATTTTGAAGTTAAGATCACCCTGTCTTAATCGATTACCACTTCTTGTAATCGATTACATAGTTCATTCATAGATTATACATCTTCTGTCTTAATCGATTACCATATTTTGTAATCGATTACACTTCACAAACGTGGATTTTACAAAGTCTGACTTAATCGATTACACATCGGGAGAATCGATTAAATAACTCATTGCTGTAACCCAGAACTTATCTAGAACGCTTTAATCGATTACAAGAGTGTATGTAATCGATTACATTTGCTAATTAATCGATTACAGGAGCTGGTTTAATCGATTATTTCTGTTACAGCTTTTTATATAAATAAAACCTTGCCTTGTATGAGAAAGATAACGAAACAGAAATCGATTTTTGAGCACAAAACATTCTGAGAGCTTTGTAATAAGTCAAAAAAAGGCATTCTTTGTGGTTCTAAGGTTCTTGCTTTCATTCAAACCATTATGGGTTACTAAGATTTAGTGAAGCAAGATAGATCTTTTCAAAGTCTAAGGAAAGGGCATTGATTCTGCATATTGTAATTCATTCAACCTG
>PYAF01004622.1:29398-40199 GCA_007407185.1 Glycine tomentella
TAAATCTTGTGCTCTCTCATTACTGCATATTTGTTAATTCTTGTTGTGAATACTGTAGTTCAATTTGTTTGTTGAGGCATTACAAGTCTTGGATTGAGTTTGAATAAAGTTTCTTGATTGATTTGTGATAAAGATCCAAAGGGCAAGATTACTCTGATTTTTGTTTAAGAAAGAAATTTTTAAATTTACCAAGGCTAACAAATTCACCCCCCCTCTTGGTTAAGTGCGAAGTGTTCCCTTATTTTACATAAGATTATTACCAGGAAAGCTGAAATCCAAGTGGTCCAGACCCTTCACTATCAAAGAAGTAATGTCACATGGAGATGTGACTCTTGAGGACCCAACTACAAAGAGAACTTGGATAGTGAACAGTAGCAGACTCAAGCCTTATCTGGGTGGTGAAATTGAAAGGCTCACCACTATGGTACAACTTCAAGAAATTTGAGCTGCAACTCGTCCAGCAAAAACAACGTGAAAGAAGCGCTTCTAGGAGGCAACCTAGTAAGTTTAAAATTTTTCTTTTATGCTTTTTAATTTAGTAAATATAGGACTAACATATAAGTAGTGGAACTTTAAATATAATATCAAAGTAAATATTTCAATTCTACTTCTTAATATATTTTCTTAATATAGTATTTCTTAAAAAAAATTATTTGGGGGTTTAACTCGCCCAGGCGAGTATACCCAGTGCAAATTGCTCGCCTGGGCGAGCATACGTTTTCTGGTCACAAAACAGCAGGGTAAAACCAAAAACTTCAATTTCCTTTCCCTTTCGTCCTAGCTCGCCCAGGCTGCTGCTATAGTTTCCATTAGCTTTGTTTCTTCTTGCTCTTGGTCCCAAGTAAGTATCCCTCTTAAATCAAATAAATTTCTCATGCTTGTACACTTGTAATTAGTGTTCTTTTGCTTTTATTTGCAAAATATGACTAGGTTAGAAAAATTCAAGTTAATGATTTTGCTTTTCTCTTCCATTTTGCCTATTCTGAATGTGTATATATGCAATTGGTCATCCCTTCCTCCTGTTTCTTTGCAAATTTTTGGTATACGTATGTGCCAATATGACCATGTCAAAGCCCAAAATTGTGTTCACACCAACTGTTTGGTGATTTGCCACAATGAACTCAGCTTGTAATTGGCACATTGTTCATGCACAAAACATGTTCCATGCTTGTCTTAGACAACTTCCATATATGCTATTAATCATGACATAAGCTTAGCAATCAAATAGAGTCTTCATTTTTTGCTTTTTGTGTATATACATCACTAAAATACCAAAGCTGTAGCCTAGACAATTTCAACATTTAGTGTTCTTCATAAAAATGGTCAGTGTGCATAAAATGAAATACATGGACTGAATTATTTGCTCAACTTGTGCATTAGAAACATAGGATATTTTTCCATTTTGAAAGTGTTTTGATTTCACATAAAGCTACCACTTATCCATTCATTAAATCATCATGCTTGTTAAATGCTAAATCTGTTTTTAAGTTGTCATTTTAGAAGGCTCCTAAGAAATTACAGGCTAAAAGAGCTTGCAATGAAGGCTCCAGTGCACCTCCACCTGAGGATTTCATCTTTGATGAACAAAAATTTAGAAGCAAAGAGCACCAGTTGAGATCTGAAGCCATCAAAAACTGGTCCTTCCTCAAAGAGAGAAAAGTTCAGCTATTGAATGATGAATATGCAGAATTTACCATCGAACTCGACCGGCGTAGATGGGGACCACTAGCTACACCATTGCAGAAATTTGACCTTGAAATTGTCTTAGAGTTCTACGCCAACGCATGGCCCTTGGAGGGAGCATTGTTTAATAAGCGTTCATTCGTCAGGGGATAATGGATTCCATATGATTCTGATGCCATAAATCAGTTTCTAGGAAATCCATTAGTCCTCCCAGAAGGACATCTCTGTGATTATATGGAGAGGCGTAATAATTTTAATAAAGAGGCTATGATCCAGCTTTTATGCATACCAGGATGTGACTTCACACTGAACATAGCAGGTAACAGGGTAAGATTAATGAGAACAAATATGACTACCCTTACTCAAATATGGATGACCTTTTTGCTAAGTAACATTATGCCTAGTGACCATAACTCTGACCTACCCATGCTTAAGTGTCAACTAGCCTATAGTATTATGACTCAGCTCAGCATTTATGTAGCTCAAATAATCTCTGATGCAATTCACCAATTTGTGATCTTAGAGCCACCTAGGCATCCACTTAACCCTGAGAGAGCCAATAGGGCACTTGGATTCCCTGCATTAATCACTGGTTTATGTCAGTTATTTGGAATCCAAGTACATCCCTCTAGGACCATTCGTCCTCATATTAACCGTGCTTTCATTGAGAAATATTGTTTAGCTAGACAGGTCGAGCAGCAGCCCGCTCCCGAGCCAGTTTCTTTGGAGTCCATTTCTGCACATTTGCAGAAAATGGAACTCCAAATGCACACATACATGCAGCACATGGCGGATCAGCAAGCTGCAAATATCAAATGTCGGATGTAGCTGAATGAGAGCTTCTACCACTATACTCTTCATCAGCACCGTCAGGATCCCAGCCCCTTTGCATGGCCTGGGGACAGGCCAATATTTTAGGATGAGGCAGCAGGCTCAAGGGCCCACTAGGATCCTGCAGCAGAGGAAGGACCTGCAGCTACTTAGGAAGCAGCAGAGGAAGGAGAAGCAACAGATGATGACTTAGAGCGAGACTTGGCAACTTATCTGACTGATCTGCAAAATCTGTGACTCTACTCTTGATTTATTTATTGCTTTCTTTACTGCTTTTGAATACTTTCAACCACTTTACTTAAATTTAGTTACGTACTTTCGTTTCATAAATACTTTGCTTACATATTTGATTTTCGTCTGTTGAGATATTTTAGCTGCATCATTATTATTTTTTGCTATTAGTACGTATGTAAGTATAGTGTTGAATCGGTGTACACTTAGGAAAATATTTTGGTATTGTGCACAAGAAACTCTTTCTTTTTGAAAGATTCCACATACTTTTTGCTTATAAAAATCAGTTTGTAAATACAAATTTAGAACATAATTCAAATTTTGGGGCATAAAATGAAAATTTTTCTTGATATATATTATGTTTTGAAAAGAATCAACAAGATTTTTGAAAACTTATCTTTAGATCAGAACACCACAAAAATATATTTTTGTAGGAAACCTTGAGAAACGAAAAACAAAATTAAATGGTTTTTCAGAAAAATTAAATGAAGACAAGTCTTTTTACATGGAATTGATAAATAATATCAGTGGGAAACATTGATCTGATTTGAACATGAAAACAGACCTTTGAAGCCTAGTGAGTGTGTGCATCCAAACAGAAATTATATACTGAGAGTCCTCACTAATATGAATTATAGTTGATTTTGCATAAATTTCTAATTGTCATAACATATGATTCATGGACATGATTTAGGCCATCTTTCTTGTTTAAACATCATTAAAAGCCACTATCCAAAAAGCAACCCTAATATATAATGATTTATCCTTTGCAAAGCCCTCTTGAGCCAAACACTTATTATTTTGTTGGAACCCTAACCTAGAATAAGAATTTTCCACCTTACCTTAGGTTAGGAGAGCAAGGGAAGATTTTGCTGAAAAGTTCTATCAGTTGGGTAGATGATATGATGAAAAAGATTTTTGCTTAAGAGTGTGGATTTATGTGAAAATGAAAACCAAAGAAGAAAAGAAAAGAAAGAAAAAGAAAAAGAGGAAACAAAATTCCTTATGTTTAAATGATACAAAGTTGGGAAAATAAAAAGATTTAAATGGTTATTTTGATAGAAGAAGAAATATGAAGTGATGATAGCATGGTTTTTCTGATCTTTGTGTGCTCTCCTACTCTTAAAGGTAATTTTTGAATATCCAGAAAAACCATAAATTCTTTTCTAGCTAGGCCTACCCTAAAAAGCCCTAAAGATCCATGATGATTATGAGCTATGATTTGATGGGAAATGACTTGCAAATTTGATCTATAAGATATCAGTGAGAGTAAAACACTTACTTGGGAGCACTAAACACCTATTGAGAGGTTTTCCTCTGTTTAAATCAGTCAAATGTTTCCTATGAGGTCTTTTAGAAATGAAGTGTAAATTGACTTTAATCTCATTTGATTTCATGAAATTCCATCTTTTTGTATTTTCAAATTATCAAGGTTAACTACTTCTAGAAATTTTGTTCTGATCAGTCTGGAAAATTGATTCTTTCCAAAGCATGATATTCCTACCTTTGCTTGAGGACAAGCAAGATTCTAGGTTGGGGGGAGTTGATAAGTGCCACATTTTAGTAAATATAGAACTTATACGATGGCACTTATCCGTTGTTTTGATTAAATTTATTTACAAATTAACCCTAGAAACCTAGTCAAATTGTAGTTGTATGTAGTTAAGTTATGATTTCATGTTTTGAGAAGATTCGTCCAAATTAATGGTGTATTTTGATAGGTGTGAAGATTCTGGAAGTTTCGAGCATAAAAAGCCAAAGAAAAAGGGGTGATCAAAGTAAAAATTGAAGCTTCAGAAGCAATCCAGGCCCAACAATCAACAAAGCCCAAAGAAAACTTCAGCCTTAAGATTTAAGCTCGCCCAGGTGACCACATCTAGTGCATTTGGCTCGCCCAGGCGAGATGCAAGTTCCAAGGTGATAAGGGTTAGCTCGCCCAGGCGACCAAAATGTGAAGGAATTGCTCGCCTGGGCAAGCAAAGCAGGCAGGAGGCAAAAACCTATAAATACCCCACGGATTTTGGAGAGAAGGATGTTCCTAGGCACCAATTTAGCTCCTTAATTCATATTTTAGGCTTAGGATCCTTCCTAGTTGAGAGTAGAAGGTTAGGGAAGTAAGGAAAGTGAGTTTTTGTAGTGAAGATTCTGCCAAAAAGAGGATCGATGACAGGCTACTTCGTCAGTGATTCTCTTGAGGAAGTTCTTCCGATGCTCGCCTAATCTTCTCTAGGATTGGACGTACTCTTTTTATCCCTATGCTCTTTTAATTTCTATGCATTATTCTATTTCTTATTCGTGACTTCATTCTATACTTAATGCATGATTCTAAGTGATCGCTAGTTTCACGAATTTAAACTCTAAAGGCGACTAGAAAGTAAATTTAGGGTTTGAACCGAATGATTTCACTCATCACCTTACGTTGCTAGGAATAAGGCATAACATTTTGATCGTATTAAACACATGAATAAAATCTTAATGCTAGGATATTTAATTAAATATGCGAGGAATCGATATTTAGTAAAATATCCTTAGGACCTTAATATGTGAGGAATCGAATTAGGGTTACTTAAACGTGTGCGACAATAAGAATAGAAAAATAATGCATAGGTAAAATTAATTGAAAGGGTAAGTAAGACGAAATCCAATCCTACGCTTCTCTTGACTTAAACCATTTATTTAATTCCATAGTTTTTATCTTTACTTTACGCTACGTCATCAAACAAATGAACTTCCGATTATATCATTTGTACATAAACTATTAAACTGATAGATAAATATTTAACTAACTAAAGTGAACTCAAATCCCTGTGGAGACGGACTTTATAAATTTTGTAACTTGCAACGATAAACGGTACACTTGCTGCAAATTACTAACAATCTCCACAGAATTATGGTAAGATGACCTCCATCTGCTTCAACGAAGATATTGAGGACGAGCTTCTGCACTTTTATCTCCCTCATTGGAGTGGAGACTTCCTACAGAACACCTTCCTTTGCACGTCCATAACCACAAATGGCTGAAACAACTGGTGACAACCTAACATAGGGACCGTGACGCACGCAAAAGAAAGCTCTAGCACCCCCAGTACAGTTTTGCCTCATCCTCCTCGAAGAAGAAGCAAGGATCATAATAAGCGATAGAAATTCATCCACTTTCACCTACCAACAAGGACGAGAAGTCCCTTCGCCAGATTGACGAGAACGGGTCCTCCTCCTAGAAAAGAAGGACCCCTCAGAAGCACCTCCATGAGTGTCCTCCTCGGAGGAGTCACCGATGGAGATCGCATCGCGCATAACGCACTGCTCAACGGAACCTCCAGAATTGTTACCCCCCATACCCAAAGCGGAATCAGAAATGGGTGAGACAGACATTTCTTACCTTGAGAGAAAATGGACACTTTAGCAAGAAGAAGAATGAAGAAGAAGATTCAAGAGAGCAAGGACACAGGTGAAGTGGAAATGGTGAAATCCCATCTACTTAAAGGGGAAGGAGACTTGACAATTACTGGCGAGGGTTTGAAACGTCCCCTAGAAGCCCGCGTCGTGATTGACACCACTAACCCACTACCGTACGATGTCCAAAAACGTGGCCACTCCTTAAGTGACACGTGTGCATGGGTAAGGGGCGTGGGCGACACACGTCTGCCAGCATTAATGAGGGCACAAACCCCGTTTCCAAATATCACATCAAACGGTCACAATTTGACAGAAATTCATCATCATCGATGCCTCACCTACCTGCCATGGTCAGACTTATCCATTAAAATCAAAAAGTCTACATTGGGAAAATCCAACATTCACAACCTGGATAACCCTGTCCAGATTCAGGTTCATAAATCCAAACTAAAATTTAAAGTTTTGGTCTACCAATGAAGTTGTCAACCTTGACACACCCTATCTACACTCGAGAGCTGACAATAGTCATTATACTACTATGACATCGAACATTAGGCATCAATGCTCTTTCACCCTTTTTCGTCCATAAATTGGCTCAGAGGCTGAGGGCTTATGTACAGTCCAAAATAGTAAAATGATACATGGCCATCTCAGGAATGTCACCGTACACATGGACACCCTCCACGTCTACACTACTGCGTTAATGGTGCCAATTCAGCCTCCAAGTGTCAACCCGTACACACATGTTCGGGTTCCCTGTCAGCATTATTATAAGAGCGTGAACGTCAACCTTCTACAGGAGCACAGACACCAATAATATTATCTCCTCCCTAACAACATATCAAATATGTCAGGATATTCAAATAGGTGCAACCACCTTATCATATAAATATCCAAACAAGTTATATACTAATTGTTACTTATCTACAAGTAACAATACATCAATAAGGTACACATTATCCTCTATTTGAATTAGATAACTGCCTGTTATCATCTATTATTATCTTATTAATAGATTATCAATCAATAAAGGTCCAAGGCCCATACTCCATGTTATAAATACAGCCTTACAGGTTCTCTCTAAATACATTGAATTCTACACTTGAGTACCTATTCGAATACTCATATTCTCTAGATCTTATGATGGGTTCTCACACTCAGTTATTCTTTAACAATTGATGTACTTACTTGAGCGTCAGAGTGTTTTTCCTTTGTTATGCAGGTCCCTCCTCTAAGCAAAGCCTACTCAGTATCCGACGTGTAGAATTTGGAATCCACTTAGGCCACATCTAGCCCACACGTTGAATTTCCAGATTTTGGTAAAAATAGTTGCATTATTGATTTCCACTATTTTAAGAGACAGTAGGCATTTATTTGTGAGGTTCTGTTGTAAAAACTCTTTGTTGTACTCTTTGATATTTTACATAGTGGATATTTTTCTAGACTTGGTCCCGTGGTTTTTGTCTTTCCCACTAGGGGTTTTCCACGTTAAAATTGCTGGTGTTTTTCTTACTGTTATCCCTTTATTTTTTTGCACCCTTGGATTTTTAGATTGTCGTATATTACGTTTCTCACAGGTTCACCCAAGCGAGAAAGGTTTTATTTACCACTACATATTTGTGTAATTTTTTCTTTGTGCATACGTGCCTTTCCCAACAACTGGCATTAAAGTTACTTTATTTTCTGGGAAATTTGCTTGATTGAACGATGAAGCCTAATTACGGTAGAATGATTAGTTTGAACAGAACTAATTACCACAAGTGGAGAGGTAAGATGAAAGATTTACTATTCGTGTAAAAATTGCATTTACCTGTGTTTGCTACTCATAAACCTGATAATAAATCTGATGAAGAATGGGCTTTTGAGCATGAGATGGTTTGTGGTTTTATTCGTCAATGGGTGGATGATAATGTTTTAAATCATATTGCTAATTATTCACATGCCAGCACTTTGTGGGACAAGCTTGAAACCTTGTATGCTTCTAAAACTGGGAACAACAAATTTTTTTTGCTGAAACAAGCTATGAATTTGAGGTATAAGGAAGGTACTTCTATTTTTGCTCACCTGAGTGATTTTCAAGACTGCTTTGATAAGTTGTCTGGCATTGGTGTAAAATTTGATGATGAAATTTTGGGACTTTGGTTGCTTAATACTCTCTACCTGATTCTTGGGAAAATCTTCATGTTACTTTGACTAGTTCCGCTCCTGGTGGTATTATTACCATGGATTTTGTAAAAATTGCTATTTTGAATGAAGAAGTCAGACAACATACTCAGCAAGCATCCTCTTCACAGGCAGAGGTTTTGGTCACTGAAAACAGGGGGAGAAGCACATACAGGGATCAAGAAGGAGGTCACAGAGGTAAGAGTAAGCGCAGAAGCAAATCAAGGTCTGAGCAGAAAACTTACAAGTACAGTTATTGTGGTAAAAATGGTCATCTTCAAAAGTTTTGTTATAAGCTGAAAAATGATAACAAATGCAAGCAAGAAAAGAGAAATGATGAGAATGGTGATAGTGTTGCCACTTCTAGTGCAGGAGATCTTGTGATTGTTTATGATGAGAACTTGATCAGTGTTGCTTGTGATGATTCTAGCTGGGTTGTTGACAGTGGTGCCAGTTTTCATGTGACTTATAGGATGGATTTTTTCTCATCTTATACTCCAGGTGATTTTGGTGTGTTAAAGATGGGTAATAGTGATACACCAAAGGTGATTGGCTTTGGTACTGTTTGTTTGGAAACCAGCATAGGAGCAAAGTTGATTTTGAAGAATGTTAGGCACGCACCAGACATCCGTTTGCATCTGATATCTACTGGTGTTCTAGATGATGATGGTTACTTTAATACCTTTGGTGGTGGACAGTGGAAGCTCACTAAGGGTTCCTTGATTGTTGCACGAGGTAAAAAGTTTTCATGTTTGTATTGGATGAAAGCTTCTGTTTTAGTTGATGTTATAAATGTTGTTGACTGTGATAGTTCATCAGATTTACGGCACAAGAGACTGAGTCACATTAGTGAGAAGGGACTGAATTGTTTGGCCAAGAAGAATCTTCTTACAGGTTTGAAATGTGCAAGATTAGAAAAATGTGCTCATTGTTTGGCTGGGACACAAAATAGGGTTTCTTTTAAGAGACATCAGAGGTACTTGAGTTGGTGCATTCAGATCTTTGTGGTCCTATGAGGACTAAGACTTTCAGTTGTGGACTATATTTTGTTACTTTTATCGATGACCACTCGAGAAAGATTTGGGTTTATGTCTTGAAGACTAAAGACAAGGTGCTTGGTGTTTTTAAACAGTTTTAGGTTTTGGTTGAGAGAGAAACATGAAAGAAACTGAAATGTATGCGCATTGATAAAGATGGCCATTTTTGTGGACCTTTTGATGAATATTACAGGCAGATGGGTATTCGACACCAAAAGACTCCCCCCAAGACTCCTCGACTCAATGGCTTGGCAGAAAGGATGAATAGGATATTGATGGAGAGAGTCAGATGTTTACTTTCTGAAGCAAAGTTACCAGCGTCTTTTGGGGTGAGGCTTTATGTACTATTGCACATGTTATTAACTTGTCTCCTATTGTTGCTTTACAGGCTGATGTTCCTAACAGAGTGTCGTATGGGAAGGATGTTTCCTATGACCATCTTCATGTTTTTGGCTGTAAAGCATTTGTGCATGTGCCAAAAGATGAGAGGTCCAAGTTAGATGTCAAGACAAAGGAATATATCTTCATTGGTATAATAACCTAGGCTTTTATAAAAGAAAATAAAAGAAACAAAAATTTCAAATTGATAAAATTTCGTCGCAAAAGCCTTAGTAACGGATTTAGCGACGGAATTAGCGACGGATTTTTAGCGACGGAGTCTGGCGCCAGGAGCGCCAGAGTGGCGCCAGGAGCGCCAAAGCGGCGCCAGGAGCGCCATAGATGCTGGATTTTGGCGCCAGGAGCGCCAGGATGGCGCCTAGGGCGCCAGATACATCGTATATTGGCGCTAGGAGCGCCAGGATGGCGCCTAGGGCGCCAGATACATCGTATATTGGCGCTAGGAGCGCCAAGATGGCGCCAAGGGCGCCAAATGCACTGGAAACTGGCGCCAAGACCGCCAAAGTGGCGCCAAGGGCGCGGCATGTCGGTTAGGCCACCTATAAGAGGCCAAATCGCGAATTTGCAGAGGAAAACACTGTTCCTCTTCCTCCTTGACCCCAGACAGCCATTAGAGCACCCTAGAAGCTTCATGTCTTCCTCCTAAAGCCATAACACACCTCCTAATCACTTCTAAACTTGATTTGAATCACATAGAAGCCAAAATCCAGCCAAGTTAGTGGGAGAACTCCAATTTCTTTGAGTTTCTTGAAGGGAGCTGAGTTTAGAAGGAGACAAAGCTGGTTTAAGGACACTGGAGCTAGGAGAAATCCTTCTCTGGCCTTTCTTGATTGATTTACGATAAGAAACTCAGCTTATAACTGATGAATTGGTGAAATGAGAAATGTAGAGTATCGGTAGTTATATGATAATAGGGCTGGAATTAGGCTTAGGGTCTGTAGAGAGATGTAATCAGGAGGTTGTTCTGAGCCATATGGCATATTGAAATTTCATTTGTGATGAAATTGGCATTTGGCTCTGGGCAGGAATATAGGGGTGCAAATGGGCGGTATTCTGGCCTC
>PYAF01004623.1:7226-22992 GCA_007407185.1 Glycine tomentella
TTCAAATTGGATTAAGTGTATCATTTTGGGCTGTTCTTCCTTTAGACTTGGGCTTGTCTCAAGTAAAGTGGTCACCATGAGATTTAGAGCCTCTTTAGCCTTTTTAGCTTTTGATCTTGTCATTGGGCCTCCAAGACCTTGTATGTCCTCCAAGTTTGTTGCTTTGGTCATGTCCCCTCCTAGGTCCTCATCACAACTTCTGAATCATTTAGTGAGAATAAAGAAGCTAATGTATGCCTCACTTCTACAATAAGTGAAGATGAAGAATTCTCAAGTGTTGAACAAGAGGTAAATCCTGAATTTGACCAAATTGTTGATGCTTTCCATGATATGCATGAAAAGGCTCAAAAGCTTTCAAAATCCAACAATAGGCTAAAAGGAAATCTTAGATGGCATGTCACCAAACTTGCAACCATGCAAATTGAAATTTGTAACTTGAAAGAAGAAAATGAAAAACTTGTTTCAAGCTACAAAATTAATGGGTGTGTATCTACATCTTCTTCATCAAATGTAGATAAATACAAAACTTTACAAAAGAAATTTGATGATTTCAAAAAGAGTCAAGGAGAAAAATACATGTTATTGCTTTCAGAAAACTCTTACTTAGTAGATATTTTGAAAAGACTCTATAGAGGAAAATGTAGTTTAAATCAAATACTTAGGTGTACAAAAGTATGCAGAAGATACTTCTGGTTTGGATTACAAACATGGAGCAAAACCTTTTGGAAATACAAAGTTTGTACCACCAAAAAAGAAGAATCAAAGAAGCTTTTAAAAACCTAAGTATCAACTATTGACTCATTTTGAAAGAGCATCAAAATCTGTAACTTGCAATTACCGCATGAAGAAAGGTCATACATCTCATAGGTGCTATGCTATAAGATTTTATGTGCCTAATGGAGATTGCATTTGGGTTCCAAAGAAAAAGAGAAAAACAGCTAACCCCTATGGACTCAACCTAAATTGGGTACCTTTCTTTGTCACTTAATTTGAATGTTGCAGGTGTGTCTTAGAGCCAAATCATCATTATGGTACCTTGATAGCGGATGCTCTAGACATATGACAGGTGACATATCCATGCTTACAAATGTTACTCTAAAGAGATGGAGGATTTGTCACTTATGGTGACAACAACAAATGGAAGATAGTTGGAGAAGGAAATATAGGAGACAACTTTAAAACCATGATAAAAAAATGTTCTCTATGTGGAAGGTTTCAAGCACAATCTCCTAAGCATAAGCCAACTATGTGATAAAGGATTCAAAGTTTCCTTCAATGACAATTGCTGTTTAATATATGATGGTCAATCCGATAAGGTTATACATGTGGGTAAAAGAAAAGGTAATATCTACTTACTCTCTATAACATGCATTCATTCACAACACTAATTGCCTAGTAAGCAAAGTTGATGAATCTTGGCTATGGCATAGGAGGAAAGTCACATTAACATGCATCACATGAACTAGCTTATAAGAAAAGATTTAGTCATTGGCTTACCTAAACTAAAAAGTTTGAAAAGGAAAAACTGATGTATGGCTGAACCCATTAGCCATTGAATTTCCCAAATCTACCTTGCATTGAAACCCACTCTTCAAGAAACTTCAAGAACCCAAGCTATTCTTCAATTCACGTGAAACCAAGGGCTGGAAGGAAGCTTTAATTTGCAGCAATGGAAGATGGAAGAAGGAAAGAGATGAAGATGGAAGACACCATGGAGAAGCTATCTAATAAGCCTAGGAAGAATCGCCACAATAGAATTAAGCCATTGATAAAAAAAAACAAGAAGTTCTTGCACAAGAATAAGAGAGAAATTTCTCACACAAATTTTGATTTGCATTCAAATGAACAAAAGTTGTTTACATTCAGTTTGGGTAGCCATATGAAATTACAACCAATTGCAAGGCAAATGACACATGCAAATGAAGCTTGTAATGTAAACTAATGAAGCCTAATGCAAGGTAAATGAAACTTTGTGGTGCAAGCTTCCCTAAGTGGCTCTTGGCTGATCCAAAGGTGCCAAGGTGCAGTATTTTAACCCTTAAGGTGCAGCCAACAAGCTTACATAGGTGTCCACAATTTACTCACAAGTGCACCTACACCTCTTTACACAATTGCACTTAAAAGCCTTTTTAATTGTCACAACTTGTGCTACTAACAAGTGCTGGAATTTATGGAATTAAATTGAACTTGAGACATCAAAATCCAGTCCTTTTTATCCTTGAGTTGGTGTGCTTCTTCATGCTTGTCCAAGTTAGCTTTGATGTGGTCTTGAAGGGCTAGAGTTCTAGCTCTTGTCTTTACAGCTCACCAAAGGAAGTGCTTCAAGCTCTCCTTCTAGACCTTTAGCTTGCAATGGACCTCCATTACAAACTATGTGATGCTTGTCAAAACAGGAAACAAATTTCTTTTCAAAATAAAAATGTTGTTTCTACCTCATGAACCCTTGAAATGCTTTATATGGATTTATTTGGTCCTTCTAGAACTATAAGCTTAGGAGGGAATTTCTATGGGCTTGTAATTGTTGATGATTACGACCCGCCTCATCGCTACTGTATTATCAACTCTTACCACACATATTACAATTTCATAATTAATCACATATGTACACACACACACACACACATATTAAATCAGTACATGCATCCCCATGTTAAAACTTCCCTTAATTTTACATGTAATAAATTGAAATTACATATCTAACAAAAAGTCAAAGAACTAACAAAGCCTTCCTCGCAAGGATAACCCGTCATGCACCCCAATGTACATACATAACAGACCAATGTGGGCTCACCGATGCACTGACCGTGGTTAGGAACAAATCCATCCTTGCAAGGGTAACCAATTGGTCATTGCATCCCACGTGTACATACACAACCTACAACCATGGGCACCATCAATGTATGATCTGACTAGGAACAAATCCTTCCTCGCAAGGGTAACCCGTCATACACCCCCATGTGTATCCATGTATATCCGCACCACACAATGATAACCATGGGCACTATTTATGCATGATCATGGCCAGGAACAAATCCTTCCCCGCAAGGATGACCAATCATGCACCCCCATGGGTATCAGTGTACATACACATCACCTCATCTCGATATCATCATATATATCAATTTCATTTTATTTCAACATTATCTTCACAAACATCCATTTCATCTCATTTTAACATCAACATCTATTTCATCATCATCTCATTTATACATCATCAATCACATCATCATTATCTCATTCAATCATCACCAACACATCACTAACATCTCATTTCAACATTATCAATGACATCAATATCACCTCATTCATCCACAATCCACATTACCACGAGATTGGTATTTTAGAAAAATTCTAAATTAAAGAGGAGGACTGCAATATAAAAAACACACTCTTATGCCCATTTAAAAATTTAATAAAGAATTAAATAGGAAAAAATATTATAAAATTTTGGACAAAGTCTCCTCTGTAATTAAGACTTTTTCCAAAAATCCAATCATCACAATAATAATATCTCATTCACAGTTTTATCCATCAACAAGCCAATTCATCGCATCCCATTAGTTAAAAATATTTTTTCTTGAAAACGAGCACACACAAGAACAAACACACATCAATCATAAATACATTGCATCCCATTAGTTAAAAATACAGTTTTTCTTGAAAAACCAGCACACAGGAGGGACATGCAGTTATCTTCATATTTGGACTCCCTGGCCCCCAACTATGGTATTTAAACTATCGCCAAAATAATAAACTTCCCTTACCTAACTAGGAGTTCTTCTGTTAAAACCTCACATCAAACATCTATTTTTAATTTATCAAAATTTCAGGGTGTTACAAGATTCACGTGGACTTTGTTTATAAGATCCAAGAGTGTTGCTTTATGGCATTTAGAAAATTAGCCAAGCTAATTCAAAATGAAAAAGGATGCAAAATTATCTCAATAAGAAGTGATCATGGTGGTGAATTCCAAAATTAGTACTTTGAAAAGTTTTGTGAAGAAAATAGAATCAACCATAATTTTTCAGCTCCAAGAACACCTCAGCAAGATGGTGTTGTGGAGAGGAAAAATAGTTCCCTTGAAGAAGAAGCTAAAACTCTTCTTAATGACACAAATTTGCCTAAACATTTTTGGGGTGATGCTCAGCAAAATGGTGTTGTGGAGAGGAAAAATAGTTCCCTTAAAGAAGAAGCTAAAACTCTTCTTAATGACACAAATTTGCCTAAACATTTTTGGAGTGATGCGTGAGTACAGTTTGCTTCACTTTGAATAGATTACTTATAAGGCCTATTTTGAAGAAAACTCCTTATGAACTATACAAAGGTAGAAAACCAAATATTTCTCACTTAAGAGCATTTGGCTGCAAATGTTTTGTTTTAAATAATGGTAAGAAATCTTTAGGCAAGTTTGATGCTAAGGCTGATAAAGCCATCTTTCTTGGATACTCATTACAAAGCAAAGCATATAGAGTCTTTAATAAAAGAACTTTATACATTGAAGAATCAGTTCATGTTATTTGTGATGAATCTAACTCCTCTAAAGAGGAAAAAAAGTGTGAAAATGATGTAGGCCCTATAGAAGAGTATATACAATTCAATGGATCAAATGAAAAGGAAAATGAAGAACCAATTGCAGAAATGGAACAATCAACACCTATTCAAAAGCCTAAGGATTGGAGAACTACAAGAGATCTCTACCATGACAACATACTTGGTGAAGTCACTAAGGGAGTATCTACTAGATCTTCACTAAGAAATCTCTGTTGTGATATGGCTTTTGTTTCATAAATTGAACCTAAGAGCATTGACAAGGCTTTACTTGATAAACATTGGATGCTTTCCATGCATGATGCAGTGAATCAGTTCAAGAGAAATGAAGTTTGAGAACTTGTTCATAGACCTTCTCCTCACAAACCTATTGGCACCAAGTGGGTTTTAGGAACAAACTTGATGAGAGTGGAATCATAGTAAAAAACAAAGCTAGATTGGTTGCAAAAGGTTACAACCAAGAGGAAGACATAGACTATGAAGAGACCTATGCTCCAGTAGCAAGGTTAGAGGCCATTAGGTTACTACTTGCATATGCATGTTTAATGGATTTTAAACTGTTCCAAAGGATGTAAAGAGTGCTTTTCAAAATGGATATATTGAGGAGGAAATCTATGTTGATTAACCTCCTGGTTTTGTTGACTTCAAATATCCAAACCATGTTTTTAAACTAAAGAAAGCTCTTTATGGATTGAAACAAACTCTTAGGTCTTGGTATGAAAGATTGAGCAACTTCTTTCTTGGCCAATCTTTCATAACATGACAAGTTGAGAAAAATTTGTTTATCAAGAAGCATGACAATGATATCTTATTGGTTCAAGTATATGTTGATGATATAATATTTTGCTCAACTAATCATTCTTTGTCCAAAGAATTTTCTATCTCTATGTAGAATGAGTTTGAGATGTCTATGATGGGAGAATTGACATTCTTTCTTGGACTTCAAGTGAAGCAAATGAAGAATGGAACATTTCTCAGACAAACTAAATACTACCTTGAAGTGATCAAAAAGTTTGACATGGAGAAAAGCAAAGATGCTGCAACTCCTATGGCAACCTCAACTTACCTTTATTCAGATGAAAGAGGCAAGGGGGTTAATGAGTTATAGTATACAGGGATGATTGGATCTTTATTGTACTTGACTGCAAGTAGACCTGATATATGTTGAGTGTGTGTTTGTGTGCAAGATATCAAGCAAATCCAAAGAGGTCACACCTCACAACAGTCAAGAAAATCATCAAATAGCTCAAATCAACTCCAAGAGTTGGTCTTTGGTATCCCAAAGGTGCATCACTAAATTTAATTTGCTACTCAGATTCTGATTTTGCAGGATGCAAACTTGATAGAAAAAGCACTAGTGGAACATGCCACTTGTTGGGAAGCTCACTAATATCATGGCATTGTAAGAAGCAATCCTGTGTTGCTCTTTCAACAGCAGAAGCTGAATACATAGTAGTTGGAAGTTGTTGTGCACAAAGTTTATGGCTTAAGTGAAAACAATAGGAATACCCACAATAAAGAGTTCTTTTAAAAATTATTTATAAAATCAGAGTCAAAGGATCTTAATCACTTTTAAACCAAGAATACTTTTAATCAATCAAATTACTCAGCATAAGAAATCAATAGCTCAAAAATAGAACTTATTGAGTAATGTCAATAACACCAAGAACAAATGAACAAGATGACTTGTAGAGATAGAGATAAAGAAAATCAACACAAACAATTTATACTAGTTCATTTCTCAAGAAAAACTACATCCAGTTTCTTCTAATCAACACTAGTTCCACTATTATAAAATTCAGTTCTTACAAGCTTTACAACAATCCCTCTTTATCAACCCTAGATAAAGAATAGAAATCTAAAACCCTATTAGACTCCTAATGATCAAGAACAAGAGAACACTACTTTGTTCTTCCCTAGAGAACACTACTCTAGAACAAGCTTCAAAGAACTCTTTACAATAGCATCAAATAACAGAAATTGTAAAAACGAAATTACAATCAAAGATTATGGAGAGAAACAACCTGATGATCCAATGAATATGAATGCATGTGGTTTACCAATCAGAGTTGAATGAGAAAAAAGATTTCAAAACATTCTTCCAAGTCAAAAGCTTCATTCTTCTTGTTGCTCCCCCTATATCCAACAATCTTCCCCTTTTTGGCTTTGAACATGCCAAATATTGATTGACCATGTGTTAAAGATTTGAAGTGCTTTGAAGGATGAAAAAGATAGAAGTCTTGAACTTTGTTAACCTAAAAACAAATCAGCCTCTTTGCCAAGAACAAGTGTTAAGATATCTGTTTGCATAAACATTGATCCTTTACTTCCATTAGTTAGCTTCCCTGACTTAATTTGCTCCCCCTTAGTTAATTTTGTCATTCATCAATTTGTAAAAATGTGACAAAAAAACAGAGCAAAACAGAGAGCAAAACAAAGTTAGTTTTCAATCAAGTTATCAATCAATTTTTCTTCCCCTATTTGGCTTTTCAAAGGCAAAAGATAACACTGCAAGAATGAGAAAAAGAAATGCAAATTTCATTAATCAAAGGGAAAGACAGTACATGAATCAGAAAACAAAAAGAAAACAGAGCAATAACAAAAAATACAAGAAACCTAAACTAGTTTATCAAAATCATCAAGCACAAGCCTAGCTTCTATGTTTTCTAGCCTATATTTCATCTCCTCCAAAGATGAATTAGTCTCAGCACTGTGCTCATGATGCAGTGACAATAAGGCATCCATCTTTTGAATCATAAGAGATTCAAATGGACTATAGGATGGTTGAGCAGGGCCTTCATCTACAGCATCTTTATCAGCCTCTTCATCAGCTTCTCCTTCATTTCCAGCAGCAGGGAGTTGTTGTCCAGCCATTTGCCAACCATAATGGGTCTTAACCATCCCAAACTTGGTAAGATGTTTCTCTTTGATGAGGTTGTTGCTGGAGTTTGTGTTGTCAACAACCTCATTAGAGACATCTATGTTGAAATAATCAATGAACCTGGACACAAGGATAGCATATGGAAAAGGGTAATTCGCCAATCTTTTGGATTTAAGTATAATTTCCTCAAAAATAAGAATCCAATTCATTTGAATTGAATTTTTCATGCCATACACAAGCTGTATGTCATCATCAGTGGCTTGGGCATGATTGGTGGCTCTAGGGGTCAGGATGTTCATGAGTCATGGGGCTAGTACTCGCCTAAGGTTCAACCTCATGTGAGGATCAAGAAGCATTCCCCTATAGGTATCTATCTTACTATAGCCCCCAGCCTCTTCCTCAAAAATTTCCTTTCACCTTCAAAGGAAACACCAGCAACAGCTTCCCAGACTTTTGAAGTGATTTCCATGGCCACTCCATTGGCTTGAGACATGAGTGTCCCATCCATAGAAGCCTTAGCACAGGTGTAGAACACCTTTACTAATTTAGGGTAAAATGTATCCTTCATTTCAACAAACTTTTTCAATCCCTGGGCTTCAATAAAAGTAGGGAATTGAAAACCTTCTTTAATAAACCATTCAAGGTCAAGGTGTTGGGAGGACAGACTAATTTGGTGGCATTGAACTAAAGATAGGTCATTTTGTCTCTCTCAGCAGGAAATCAATGGTCTAACCTATTCACAGCAGGGTTAGAGGTTTCAACAACTTTTCTCTTGGAAGTTTTAACTCTCTTAGATGTGGACATGGTTAATGGATGATGAGAGACTATCTGGACAGAGTTTCTAATCTTAGAGGGAAGAAGAACATAGTAGTGCTTAAGAAAGAAGATGAAGATGGTGTGATTTCTTCCTTCAACATAGGCTATATTTATAGAAGATTTTATGCTCCAAAGTTCAAATTTGAAATGAGGAACAGTTAATTCGAATTAACCCACTAACATTAAAGCACAAAAGATTCAAATTTTGAATTAGTTGGCAGTTGGACAGTTACAAATTCCAAGAAAATCTTGCAGACTCTGCAGTAACTCCAGGAATAATTGATTATATGCTTATGTAATCGATTAATTCGTAAGCAAAATCAGTTTCTGCAGAAGCTGTAATCGATTAATTCATCAAGTAATAGATTATTTCAGTGAAATTCAGTTAAAGAAGATGAAGTGTAATCGATTATTACAGTGAGATTTGAAATATAAAATGAATTTGAAGCTTGTGTAATTGATTAATTCGAGTCGTAATTGATTATTCCAGAATGATTTGAATTTTTGAAACAGTTTCTCAAACAATTTAATCAATTACCATTCACCGTAATCGATTATTCCAGTGAATTTAAATTTTGTAAAAGGAATTTTATGTTGTGTAATCGATTAATCCGTGGCTTAATCGATTATTCTAGGGAAATTCATTTTCTGGATTTATTTTTCTGTGAAGAATAATCAATTATCCTGGGTGTGTAATCGATTACATAAGCACGAATTTCATACATAATAGTTTTTCAAGTTCAGTTAATCGATTAATCCGTGCTTTAATCGATTATTACAGTGAAAATATCAGAATGAACAGTGTTTTATGCAGCACAACTTGGAAATTTTGAGGCACATGTGATGATTGATCAAGTAAGAAGCTATTTCACATAGATAAACACATAACCATCATGCTAGTAAAGATCAGATTCATCAAGGATACCTAGCATGTTTCTAAGAGTATAGAATCTATCTCTAGCCAAAGGTTTAGTAAATATATCAGCCAATTGATTGTGAGTATCAATGAAGTCAAATTTGATATTTACCTTTTTGGATGTGATCTCTTAGGAAATGATGCCTTATCTCAATGTGTTTGGTCCTTGAGTGCATTATTGGATTCTTGGAAATGTTGATAGCACTTGTGTTGTCACATAGCAGAGGTATTTCTTTTAATTCTACACAAAAATTTGCAATTGTTGCTTTAGCCATAAGCTTTGAGCATAGCAACTTCTAGCAGAGATGTACTCAGCTTCAGCTGTTGATAAAGCAACACAAGATTGTTTCTTGCAATGCCATGAAATCAGTGAACTTCCTAGTAGATGGCAAGTTTCACTAGTACTTTTTCTATCCAACTTGCATCTACAAAGTCAGAATCAGAATAACCAACTATATTAAGTGATGCACCTTTAGGATACCAAAGACCAACTTTTGGAGTTGACTTGAGATATTTGAGGATCCTTTTGACTGCAGTGAGGTGTGATTCTTTGGAATTTGCTTGATATCTTGCACACAAACACACACTCAACATAATATCTGGTCTACTAGCTGTCAAATACAACAAAGATCCAACTATTCCCTAAATGTTGACTCATCAATCTTCTTTCCTTTTTCATTGAATCTAGATAGGTTGATGTTGCCATTGGAGTTGCAGCATCTTTGCTTTTCTCCATTTCAAACTTTTTGATCACTTCAAGGAAATACTTGGTTTGATTTAGAAATGTTCCATCCTTCATTTGCTTCGCTTGAAGTCCAAGAAAGAAAATTCTCTCATCATTGACATTTCAAACTCATTCTGCATAGAGATAGAAAATTTTTTGCACAACAATTGATTCGTTGAACCAAAAATTATATCATCAATATATATATTTGAACCAATAAAGTATCATTGCTTTGCCTTTTGATGAACAAGGTTTTATCAACATGCCCCCTTGTGAAATATTGTTCAAGCAAAAATTTGCTTAATCTTTCATACCAAGATCTTGTTAGCTTTGAGGAAGCTGAAGACATGGAATCAAGAAGAATGAAGAATACAAGTTTTGATGTTTCATATGCCCACTCAAGTGATGGCATTTGTAATTTATGTTTAAGCTTGGTTCAGTTGTTAAAGCTCTATAATCCTCATTAGGTTTTGATTAAGTCATGCATTTATATATACATTTAATCAGAATTAATCATGTGGTAACAAGAAAATTCATAGAAATTCATTAAGGCAACTAAGAACTTTATAAAACAAATTCTCACTGTTTTAATCGATTATATGGATTATGTAATCGATTACAGCATGTGTATGTTTTCTGGAAAAAAGCCTTATGAACATTTTAATCGATTACCACTAACTCGTAATCGATTAAATAAGCTTAACACAAATTTAGAAACTTTCTGTGATAATCGATTATATCATGGAATAATTGATTACATAAGCTTCTGCATAATTGTACAAAGCATTCTTATCTGGTTTAATCGATTACCAGGTGTTCGTAATCGATTAAATATGCATTAATATGTTTTTTAGCCTGGTCTGTGTTAATCGATTAAAAGGAAGCTTAATTGATTACACTAGTATATCAGAAAACTAAGTTCATTTGAAATAATCGATTACAAGATGACTTAATCGATTATTTTGGTCATGACAAATTTCCAAATTCCTGATGAACACTTTAATTGATTATCTGGTTAAAATAATCGATTACAAGTTAAAATAATCGATTACATTAATGAAATAATCGATTACAGTTAGTTAAATCTGTTTTTTTATAAATAGAACTGTCTGGTCTTTGTTTAAAAAAATGAGAGAAAAAGAATAGAGTCGTGCAAACCTTGTGAAAATCACTTTCAACAGTTCTCAAAATCACTAAGGCTAAGTTTAGAGAGAAAATCAAAGATTCAATGAGTCATGGAGAGTTATATGTGATGTCTGTCATAATTCACATTGTTTGAAAGAGGTGCTCAAGCTATTGATTAAAGAAGTTAACAAGAAAGATTATTGATCATCAATTGCATACATTCTCAGGTTGTTTGAATTATTCATTTCATTGAATTAGCTGAGGATTATAAGGTGATATCTTTCTTGAACCTTTAGCTTGGTTTTTGTTTGATATTTGTGTTGTAATTGGTTGTTTGTCCATTCTTTAAAGCTTTTTTCTAGAAAGGTTTTCTAGAAGGAAGAACAGAGAGGGGATCTCTGGTTCTTGGTCTTTTGAAAAGTCTGTAGGAAGTAGATTTTGAATTTTACCTAGGGTGGGTAAGAGAGATCATTATACGCTTGTAAAGAACTAATATTTGTTATAGTGGAACTCTGACCAAGTGTTGGTTGGAAGAAAAACTGGATGTAGCCTCCGAGGTTGAGAGGTGAACTAGTATAAATCTTGTGTGATTTAGAATTGTGTGAGTATTTCATTATATTCTTGAAGTACAAGCTTTGTTCATCTTACAACATTGGTCACAGCACAAGAGTGGTTTGATTGATAAAAGAAATAGTTATCCTAATTGGTTTTTAAAGATACGATCCTTTTGAAAGTCTTCCACTGTTACATATTTTGAAAGGAAATTTTAAAAACTCTGAGGTAAAACCAATTCACCCCCTCTTGGTTATTTGTATAAGTGTTCATTATATTTTCAATTGGCATCAAGAGCTGATTCTTGTAATTTGCTCAAGATCTTTCTAAAAATCCTTGACAATGAATACTAATCAAATAACATTAAAGGAGGGAGCCTCATTGAATCGACCACCTTTGTTTGAAGGGGAACATTTTAACTTTTGGAAGAATAGGATGCAAATCTTTATCTAATCAAACGACCCAGGTGCTTGAAATTGTATTGAGAAAGGTCCTTTCATTCCTACCAAAATTGTTGATGGCAAAACTATACCAAAAGAATGGGATGAAATGTCAGAAATAGAAAAGAAAATGGCTCAATATGATTTCAACGCAAATAATATGATAACTTCTGCATTATCTTCTGATGAATTTTTCAGGACTGTTAGGTGTAAAAGTGCCAAAGAAATGTGGGAATTACTTGAAGTTACTCATGAAGGTACTGATGATGTGAGAAGATCGACAAAACACACTCTCATTCATGAATATGAAATGTTCAAAATGAGAGATGATGAGAACATCTCACAACTTCAAACTAGATTCACCCACATAGTGAATCACTTGCTTGGGCTAGGAAAGACCTTTGATGTAGAAGAGCTGAACATGAAGATTCTGAAATGCCTAACAAGAGATTGGCAGCCTAAAGTCATAGCCATTAAAGAATCAAAGGATCTATCAAAGATGTCAATGGAAGCCATGTTTGGTAAGCTGTTAGCATATGAACTTGAATTGTCTCAACTAACTCTTGGTGAAGATGCAGACAAAAAACATAAGAGCGTTGAATTAAAGGCTGCACCTTCAAAGATAGAAAAGGAAGATAATTCAAGTGATGATGATGATGATGATGAGGATAATGAGAATATGAATCTCATTGTAAGAAAGTTTACCAAGTTTCTAAGGAAGAATAAAAATAGAAAGCAACCATTTCAAAAGAAGAGAAATGACAGCACCTACAAAAACAACAACTCTTCATCAATCAGTTGCTTTGAGTGTGGAAAGAAAGGCCACATAAAGTCAGATTGTCCCTCATTAACAAAGAAGCCACAAGTTGAGAAGAAATCTAAAAGGGAAGGAAAACCTAGAAAGGCTTACATTGCTTGGGAGGATAATGAATCAACAAGTTTTGAATCCTCTTCAGAAAAAAGAAGTTGAAGCTCACCTATGCCTTACATCTACCATTGGTGAAGAAGATGAATCATCAAGTACAGAATCAGAGTTAAATTCAGAATTTGAAAATGTAGTTGATGCTTTCCATGAGATGCATAATGAAGCTCAAAAACTTACAATAACAAACAACAAACTTAAAGGTAGCTTAAGATGGCATGTATCCAAGCTTGCTGAATTGCAAGAAAAACTTTGTAAATTGAATGAAGAACATGACAAGCTTCTTTCAAGTTACAAGGAATATGGATGTACATGCTCCTTAGCCACTTCTAAGGTTGATAAATGCAATAAATTTCAGAAAGAATTTGATGAAATACAAAATAAGCAAAGCTGAAGAAAATATGGCTTTTCAAACTGAAATTAGTTATTTGGTTGATTTGCTAAGGAAGTATTACAAAGGCAAATGTAACTTAGATGAAATACTAAGTGTTCAAAAGTATGTTGGTGATACTTATGGACTGGGATACAAACATGTGCTAGAAATCAAAATAAGCTTGTGTTTGTACCACCAAAAACATGAATATCAAAAGGAAGGGTAACATCTATGTTTTGTCCATTGACCATGCATTAATACATAAAATTGATTGCTTGTTGAGTAAAGTAAATCAAACATGGCTATGGCATAGAAGTACATCTCATATAAACATGCATCATCTCAACAAGTTAGTTAGGAAAAACTTAGTAATTGGTCTACCTAAGCTTAAGTTTGAGAAGAACAAAATTTGTGAAGCATGTCAAAGAGGGAAGCAAACTAAAAATACTTTTCAAAGTAAGAATATGATTTCTACTTCTAGACCTTTAGAATTGCTTCACATAGACTTATTTGGTCCTTCAAGAACCATGAGCATAAGAGGAAATTATTATGGACTTGTATAGTAGATGATTACTCTAGATACACTTGGACATTGTTTTTAAGATCCAAATGCCAAGCATTCACAGCTTTTAAGAAACTAGCCAAGTTAATTCAAAATGAAAAGGGCTGTAATATTGTTTCAATTAGAAGTGACCATGGTGGTGAATTCCAAAATGAGCTCTTTGAAAAGTTTTGTGAAAATTTTGGAATTTAATCATAATTTTTCAGCTCCAAGAACACATCAACAAAATGGTGTTGTGGAGAGGAAAAACAGATCACTTGAAGAAAGAGCTAGGACTCTTCTAAATGAAACAAAATTACCTAAGCATTTTTGGACTGATGTTGTGAGCACAGTTTGTCATACCCTAAATAGAATTTTCATAAGACCTATTTTGAAGAAAACTCCTTATAAAATCTATAAAGGGAGGAAACCAAACATCTCTCACTTTAAGGCATTTGACTGTAAATGCTTTGTCTTAAACAATGGCAAAGATAACCTTGGCAAGTTTGACTCAAAAGCTGATGAAACCATCTTTCTTGGATATTCCTTGCAAAGTAAGGCTTATAGGGTCTTCAACAAGAGAACCTTGTGTGTTGAAGAGTCTGTGCATATTGTATGTGATGAAACCAACCCTTCTCAAGAAGAAGTTTTGAGTGACAATGATGACTTCCAAGGCATGAATGCTTGGATTGGATCGTTTCCGGAATGCAAGCTTCAAGACTCCATTAATGGTGGTTTGAAATTCAAATAGAAAATTGGAGAAGATTAAGGAATGTTTAGGAATGACGCGACGATCTACAAACAGAACGATAAGTCGTAGGAGGATTCACCACAAAGGAAAGCTCCCTTGATAAGAATCAATTTGGTCTCAATCAAGAACCAACAAGAGGCTAATCTCTCAATTCAAGCAAAAGCTTAATTTCATTAATCAAAGTTAACCAAAAATAGCAAAGTCTGAGTATTTATAGGGCTAGACCTCTAATAAACCCCTAAAAAACGTAGGCTTAGGCTTATTTACGAAAATATCAAAGCCCATTACATGAAAACAACAAAAGGAAAGCTGCAGTACCATTTTAATTGAAAATAATCAATTAAAACGAAGCGTAATCGATTAAAACAAAGTGTTCTATGCTATTTAATCGATTACAGAGCGAAATAATCGATTAAAACAGACAAATAATCGATTACAGCAACGAAATAATCGATTAAAATAGACAGACAGACAGACAAACAAACAGACAGACAGACAGACAGCATTTGCATTTTAATCGATTACAGACACATTTAATTGATTAAAACAGATAACAAATGTTTATTACAACAAAATAAGACTTTTGATGTGGTCTTGAAGGGTTTGGGTTCTAGCTCTTGTCATGGGTCCTTCAAAGCTCACCAAAGGAAGTGCTTCAAGCTCTCCTTCTAGTCCTTTGGCTTGTAATGGACCTTCATCATCATGATCCTTAGATAGTCCTCTATCATCCCCTCCTTCTTGAAAAGAATCTGTTCTCGGATTTGCATTCAAAACACCTACATCACAAGGAGAAAGATCAGTTACCTTAAAAGTAGAACTCACTCCATACTCACTTGGCAAGTCTATCTTGTAGGCATTGTCATTAATGCTCTCAAGGACCTTGAAAGGTCCATCACCCCTAGGTTGGAGTTTAGATTTCCTTTGGGAAGGAAACCTATCCTTTCTTAGATGCAACCAAATACCATAACCTTTTTTTCATTTGTGATGAGAATCCCCTTGCCTTGATATAATTTCGGACCAATTCTAGGTTGGAATTCGCACACCAGCAGAGCCAAAATTCGTATTGTTAACTTTTATGTATTTCTCGGCCTACAGAACTCGGATTGGACCGATTCCAAAACGAGGTGAAAGATGACTTTCTGAAATGCAATTTAGACACAAAAAACACCGAAAAAGG
>PYAF01004623.1:24644-43056 GCA_007407185.1 Glycine tomentella
CAAGGAAGAACCCTAGCAGAGAAATACTCAAGCTAATGATAAAATTCCAACAGCCAAAGATCCCTTCTCTATTCACTTCAGAATTGATTTATACAAATAAGTTCTCATGCATTTGGTAGAAAATAAAAGAAAATTAAAATCTCAACATTGTAAAAATAACTAAAGTGGCTTAGTGGTTAAGTCAGGCATAACTAAGCTTAAGGTCCAAGTCTCAAAACCAACTACAAGCACTCTATTACTATTATTTTTTTAATTAAATGCCTAAGTCAATAATTGCTTTTATTATCACTCCAAACAAGTAATACATGTGACTAGCAGTCCACTCATGCAGTCCTCTAGATTTTGGGTCCCCTCATGCAATTGGATTGCCCTTAGATTAGCCATTATATGTTGCAAAACTTCTTGGGTCTTTTTAGCTCTTGCTCTTGTCATGGGCCCTCCTATGCCTTGTATTGGGTCTTGGTCTTGGGGTTGGACTTTGATGTCCTCATCACAATGCAATTAGAACAAAATTTGATGACATCATGTTTCATTTGAGGCCAAAAGAAATGTTCATGCAATATATTTAAAGTCTTTTCAACCCCAAAATGATCCATTAACCCCCCTTTATGAGCTTCACAAATCATGAGTCCACGCAAAGAGCTCTTAGGCAAACACAATCTTTTATTTTTAAACAAGTATCCATCATGCCTAAAGAATCCTTGGTGAGACCCCTTTTTTCACAACTCAAACAAGTTAGAGAAGTCATGGTCTAGTGGATACAAATCCTTTATGTGATTAAATCCAAACATCTTGGTTTCAAGCATGGAGATTAAAGCATATCTCCTTGAAAGTGCATCGGCCACAACATTAGCCTTGCCTTGCTTGTGTTTAATCACATAAGGAAATTGTTCCAAAAACTCTACCCATTTGGCATGCCTCTTATTAAGTTTTTCAAATGTTTGAGTGACTCATGGTCACTATGAATCACAAACTCCTTAGGAAGGAGATTGTGTTGCCAAGTTTGCAAAGCTTTAATAAGTTCATAGAGTTCCTTGTCATAGGTGGAATAATTCGAAAGAACACCCTTAAGTCTTTCACTAAAATAAGCAATTGGGTGACCTTCTTGTAACAAAACAGCACCTATGCCAACATTTGGTGCATCACATTCAATTTCAAAAGATTTGGAAAAATTTGGTAGAGCAAAATGGGTGCATTTGTCAACTTCTCCTTCAATTCATTGAAGGCATTCTCTTGTTCACTCTTCCACTTAAATAACATATTTTTCTTGACAATGTCATTCAAAGGAGACACTATGGTGCTAAACTCTTTGACAAATCTCCCATAAAAACTAGCCAACCCATGAAAACTCCTCACATCACTCGCATTTTTGGGTGTTGGCCAATCTCTAATAGCCTTGATTTTCTCATTGTCCACTTGGACTCCCTTAGCACTCATAACAAAACCTAAAAACACTACTGGATTGGTGCAAAATGTGCATTTATCCCTATTGGCAAACAAGTTTTCATGTCTATGGTAAAAGTGGTCATCCATTGTTAAACTATAAATCAAGATATCATCAAAATAAACAACCACAAATTTTCCAATAAAGTGTCTCAAAACATGGTTCATGAGTCGCATAAAAGTGCTTGGTGCATTGGTTAATCCAAAAGGCATGACCAACCACTCATAAAGTCCAAACTTAGTTTTGAAAGCGATTTTCCATTCATCACTTTCTCTCATTCTAATTTGATGGTAACCACTTTTCAAACCTATTTTGGAGAAAACACAAGAACCATGAAGTTCATCCAACATATCATCAAGTCTAGGGATAGGATGTCTATACCTCACGGTGATGTTGTTGATGGGTCTACAATCCGTGCACATCTGTCATTTGCCATCTTTCTTGGGGACTAGGAAGACCAGCATTGCACATGGGCTCAAGCTTTCCTTTACCCATCCTTTTTCCATCAACCCTTAAACTTGCTTTTGAATCTCCTTGGTCTCATCCGGATTACTCCTATAGGTTGTCCTATTAGAAAGTGAAACTCTCGGAACAAGATCAATTTGATGTTCAATTCCTCTTAAAGGAGGCAAGCCATGGGGTATGTCTTGTGGAAAGACATCCTCAAACTCCTTTAAAAGTGGATCAAAACCTTGAGACAACTCAAGGGCACTAGAAGACAAACACATATAATTGGGAATGACCAAATACATTTGTTGTCTAGCTAACATCACTCTTTTAACCTCCTTAGGTTTGATGAACAAACATTCTTTTATATCTAATTTTATTCACTGTTTTTGTCTCTCTTTTCACTCTTTTTGCCATCTTTTTCTTTTTGGCTTTTCTCTCTCAAAGGACTCTTTTCTTCTTTGATTTTCTTCTCTTTTTCTCTCTTCAATCTCATTTTTATTTGATCCTCACACACCTCACTTGGAGACAAAGGTGAGAGTACTACCTTTTTTACCTTTATGAAGGAAAGAGTATCGATTGGTGACCCCATTGTGTACCACATCTCTATCATATTGCCAAGGTCTAGCAAGCAACACATGGCCGGCTTCCATGGGAACCATATCACAAAGCACCTCATCCACATATTTGCCAATGGAGAATGTAAGCAACACTTGCTTATCCACCACCAACTCACCATTGTCACTCAACCATTGCAATTTATAAGGTGTAAGGTGAGGGGAAGTTTTTAAACCGAGCATCTCCACTAATCTAGTGCTTGCAACATTTTTGCAACTTCCTCCATCAATGATTAAAGAACAAACCTTTCCACTCACTAAGCATCTAGAATGGAAAATGTTTTCTCTTTGTGTATCATCTCTATCTTTGCACAAACTTCCCATGAGGCGTCTTACCATTAAAAGCTCTCCCTCTTCCAGTCTAAGGAAACAATCATCCTCACTTTCACTAGACGAACTATGAGAACTCCTAGATGACTCACTATCCACCTCCCCATTTTCCAACACAATCATGGTCCTTTTGTTTGGACATTGAGAGGCAATATGACCCTTACCTAAACATTTAAAACACTTAATTGAACTAGATTTATTGGAAGGATTTTGAGTAGGAGAAGTAGTAGTACCTCTTGAAGACTTTCTTTCAACATGTTGGGAAGAAGAACCCTCCTTCTTGGAAGTGTCCTTATCCGTCCAACAAGAATGACCAAAAGAAGAATTCTTGTAGGCTTGTTTTCTCTTCAATTGTTGCTTCACTTTCATAGCCCTATGTATAAGTTCATCCATTGTGTTGTAGGTTTGAAGCTCTACAACATCTTGAATGTCCCTATGCAAGCCATTCAAAAATCTAGCAATTATAGTCTCATTAGTCTCCTCAATGTTCGCTCTTACCAAAGAAATCTCCATCTCCTTGTAATAGTCATCAACACATCTACTTCCTTGATAGAGCCTTTGTAATTTGTTATGTATTAAGGTGGAACAAATCTCTCCCTCATGATTCCCTTCATTATCAACCATGTATTCGGTTGATGTCTCCTCAATCTTCCTCTTTCCATTTGCACTTGAGTCCACCAAGCCATGGCATACCCTTCAAATTCTAAACTAGCCAACTTCATTTTCTTTTCTTCACTAAAATTGTGACTATCAAAAACTGGGTCAACTTTTATCTCCCAATCAAGGTAAGCATCCGGGTCATTAGTACCTAGAAACTTGGGAAGTTTAAATTTCACATCTTCCATTCCATCCCTATTCCTCTTATGCCTATGCCTTCTACCATCTTCATGGCCATCATCACTCCCTTGAGAAGAATGAGGTGACCTATGATGTCTCATTCTCTCCATGTGCTCCATTCTTCCACTCAACTCTTGAGTACTTCGGTGTATCTCATCAAAACGTTCTCCCATCCTCCTTTCAACATTTCTTTGCAACATATCCATTTGTTTAGCTAATGAAGTCATTAGCTTAGCGGTTCTAGGTGACGGTGGATCACTATCGCTATCGGACACCATTGCTACAAGAAAATGGACCTTACCCTCACTAAGTGTTTACACTCTTCAACACTCGTGTTTCACACTTATAAGACTTTTCTATAAGGTTCACTCTTGTCTTTTTCCACTCTCTAACTCTTGTTCAACTCTTGAAATTCAACCAAATATTCAAATTCAAAGAATATCCAAAGTGAAAGATGAAACAAATCCAAACTCAACTTAAGAGGTCCAGGAAGAAACAAAAACTCTAAGACAAAACCTTGGAAATTTAGAAGACAAGCAATAAAAAACTCAACAAGAAAAGCACAACTCAAAAGGAAAGTCGAAGAAAGACAATGATGAAGATAAAAAAATATTAACTAAATATAAACCATTGTAATTATGCCAAAGATAGTGCTATAAAGCAATCATAAGCACACAATAAGAGAGAGGGCTATGAATTCTAAATTTTGGCTGTCAACTTTTTTTTACTCTTGGGTCCTCATATTTTTTTGATATTTCATTTTGACCCCAATATACTTTTTAATAATTGCCTTTTGGTCCTTCGTATTTTCTCTTTTAGTACCAAAATTTTTTGATATTTGCACATATGCCCCAATTCTCTCTAGACAGAAATTTATGAATCAAACTCAGAAAATTTACATAAATGCTATGAGTTTCATGAAGAACACGAAGAACACAAAGAACAACCCATATTTAAAACAACTCCAAATTCAACAAAAAGATAGGGGAATTGAAGGCAATTGTAAGCTAAACTCAAAAATCATACAAGAAACACACAAAGAACAACAAACAAGCAAGAATTATGATTTTCAATTTTCATTTTCCGGAAAAAAAATAAAAACAAAAATGCAAATAACATAGATAGAAATCTTTATGAATTGCTTTCCGGAATCAAGCTCTGATTACCACATGATGACTTCCAAGGCATGAATGCTTGGATTGGATCGTTTCCGGAATGCAAGCTTCAAGACTCCATTATTGGTGATTTGAAATTCAAATAGAAAAATGGAAAAGATTAAGGAATGACGCCACGATCCACAAACGGAACTATAAGTCGTAGTAGGATTTGCCACAAAGGAAAGCTTCCTTGATAAGAATCAATTTGGTCTCAATCAAGAACCAACAAGAGACTAAGCTCTTAATTTAAGCAAAAACTTAATTTCATTAATCAAAGTTAACCAAAAATAGCAAAGTCTGAGTATTTATAGGGCTAGACCTCTAATAAACCCCTAAAAAATGTAGGTTTAGGCCAATTTACGGAAATATCAAAGCCCATTACATGAAAACAACAAAAGGAAAGCTGCAATACCATTTTAAATGAAAATAATCGATTAAAATGAAGCGTAATCGATTAAAACAGAGTGTTCTGTGCTATTTAATCGATTAGAGAGCGAAATAATCTATTAAAATAGACAAATAATCGATTACAGTAACGAAATAATCGATTAAAATAGACAGACAGACAGACAAACAACATTTGCATTTTAATCGATTATAGACACATTTAATCGATTAAAATAGACAACAAATATTTATTACAACAAAATAAGACTTTTGATGTGGTCTTGAAGGGCTTGGGTTCTAGCTCTTGTCATGGGTCCTTTAAAGCTCATGAAAGGAAGTGCTTCAAGCTCTCCTTCTAGACCTTTGGCTTGTAATGGACCTCCATCATCATGATCATTAGATAGTCCTCTATCAGACAATGATGCAGAAAATAAAGAGGAAGGACAACAGCACATTGAAACTAGTAAGCAAGAAGAAAATGAAGCATAAGAAGATTCTAATCAAGAAGCAGCCACACCTAAACATAAAGATTGGAGAACCACAAGAGATCTATCATTGGACAACATAATTGGTGATGTATCTAAGGGAGTATCAACTAGATCTTCTTTAAGAAATCTTTGTTGCACTATGGTTTTTGTATCACAAATTGAACCTAATAACATTGAACAAGCCTTAATAGATGAACATTGGTTGATTGCTATGCATAAGGAATTAAATCAGTTTAAAAGGAACAATGTTTGGGAACTAGTACCTAGAACTTCCACTCACACACCTATTGGCACTAAGTGGGTATTTAGGAACAAGCTGGATGAAAGTGGCATAATAATAAGAAGAAACAAAGCTAGATTGGTTGCAAAGGGTTACAACCAGGAGGAAGGCATTGATTATGATGAAAGTTATGCTCCAGTTGCTAGACTAGAAGCCATAAGATTGCTCCTTGCATATGCATATGTTGAACTTTAGATGGTTTCAAATGGATGTGAAAAGTGCATTACTTAATGGTTATATTGATGAAGAAATATGTTGACTAACCCCTTGGTTTTGTAGATCATCAATATCCTAACCATGTGTACAGATTGAGAAAAGCTTTATATGGTTTGAAACAAGCTCCAAGATCTCGGTATGAGAGGTTAAGTAAGTTCTTGCTTGATCAATCATTCACAAGAGGAGAAGTAGATAATATCTTGTTCATCCAAAGGAGAAACAAAGATATACTTTTGGTATAAATCTATGTTGATGATATCATTTTTGGTTCCACTAATCATTCTTTATGTAAGGAATTTTCAGCTAGCATGCAGAATGAATTTGAAATGTCTATGATGGGAGAGCTTACATTCTTCCTTGGACTTCAAGTTAAACAAATGAAGAATGGAACCTTCCTAAGCCAATCAAAGTATTGTATGGAGATGTTAAAGAAGTTTGATATGGAGAATTGCAAAGCTGCAGCTACTCCTATGGGAACTTCCACCTACCTAGATTCAGATGAAAGAGGAAAAAGTGTTGATGAGTCAAAGTATAGAGGAATGATAGAATCATTGCTTTATCTCACAGCAAGTAGACCTGACATTATGGTAAGTGTTTGCTTGTGTGCTAGATATCAAGCTAATCCTAAAGAGTCTCATCAAACAGTAGTAAAGAGGAGGATCTTAAAATATCTAAAGTCTACTCCAACAGTGGGACTTTGGTATCTAAAAGGTACAACAATCAACTTAATTGGTTATTCTGACTCTGATTTTGAAGGATGCAAATTGGATAGAAAGAGCACAAGTGGTACTTGCCACTTATTGGGAAGCTCTTTAATTTCTTGGCATTGCAAAAAGCAATCATGTGTAGCCTTGTCAACAGCTGAGGCTGAATACATACCAGTTGGAAGTTGTTGAAGCAACAACTCCAAGACTTTGGTGTGAATCTTCAACAAACTCCACTTCTATGTGACAATACAAGTGCTATCAATATTTTCAAGAATCCAATCATGCATTCCAGAACAAAGCATATAGAAATAAGGCACCATTTTATCAGAGATCACGTGTAAAAAGGTAACATTAAGATTGAATTTGTTGATAGTAAAAATCAATTGGCTGACATTTTCACTAAGCCTTTGGATAAGGACAGATTTTTCACTTTAAGAAATATGCTTGGAATATTGGATGAATCTAGTACATGTTAAATATCTTTCCTATGCTTACTTACTATGTTATTGAAAGGCTTAGACATTGCATGATAGAAAGTAACTCAATTGGGATTAAAAATCTTACATGTTGGTTGCTGCATAATGTCTGAATTTTAAATTTCAAGCTGATAATCGATTACCATGTATTCATAATCAATTATTTGCTCATCTAATGTTTCTTATATAAAAATCAAGTCTGTTGTAATCGATTAAGTCGACGAAATAATCGATTACCCTCTATTCGTGATTCTGGTAAAAAAATCATACTCATTCTGGAGTAATCGATTAAATCAATGAATTAATCGATTACATGTATCTCATAATGATTCCAAATTATGGACTGCTCTGTAATAATCGATTATGTAATTGAATTAATCAATTATTTTTGCCATGTATATCAGAGTATTCAATTTCAATCTGGGTTAATCGATTATTTTTTATTATAATCGATTACACTTCTTCTTCTACATATCACCTGCTCTGAAATAATCAATTACCCTGTACTGTAATCGATTATTTCATTTCTCAGAACTGAAATTTTGAATGAAATAATCGATTACATAAAGAAATAATAGATTATTTAAGTAGTTACTGCAAAAATCTGTCAATTTTTGAAACTGCCCAACTGCACTTAAACACGATTAATGAGAATCAAAGCCATAATGATTGTGCTTAAAGATCACAACAGTTATATTTTTGAAATCTTAACTGTCTTATACATCAATTTGCCTATAAATAGAGATCATTGAGACTAGAAAATCACACCCTCAAGTCTTGCTCTCTTGCTTTGTTCTGTGCATCACTTTCCTTTTCTCTGTTTCTCTCAATTTGATTTCGTACTCTCTTCAAAATGTCCAAAAGGGTCAAAACCTCAAAAAGAAAAGCACAAGCCCAACTGTAACGCCTCCGTTTTACTCTTCGTGTTTGATTGATTTTAGAAGAAATCTCGTTTTTGCTTTACATTAGAATCATATTAGTTATAAATTTTGTGAAAATTCTTTTCGCTTTGCTGGCAAATTCTACTAGTCGTCTATAAACGAACTCTCTCTCTTCACGGTTTAGTTATAATAATAAAGTACAGTCCAGCAATACAATCCAAAGTATAGTTCATGATACAGTCTCAAATACATGCCAACATAAAATACAACTAATTTAAATCTAGTACAACTCATTAATACATCTTCATCATCTTCTCTTCATAGTCATCCACTGCTTTATTGTTTCCCTGATCGCCCAAATAAATTGGGGTCATCACAGGAGTCAACCACAGACACAAAATAGGGTAAGTTAATGATAAACACAGTTTGAATCAAATAATACATATACACAGATAATTATCATATCATGCACAACATAAGATGCATCATCAAATCACACAACATATACAATACCGATAATCATACCACATACTCATTATGTAATGCATGGTCATCTTATTTATATGATGCATGACTGAGATCTCAGATTCTCATTAAATGGTACCATAGTCAAGATAGCTCCACCCTCTCTAGTGGAACACACCTCCTCTCTGAGGTAATTAAATGCAGATGAAATATGCAATGAATTGCTTTTATTTTTTATTTACTCTTCACCATTCATTTATTTCTCAAAGTCTCATAAACTTTACATTGTACACCTTTAATCACCCATTTTTATAGATTCAACATAACAGATATATTTCACCATAATTTCCTCATGAGATTTAGTACACAATCTCAAGGATGTATAGAACACCTTTTTAACAATACACATCACACATATCACACAAACTTTAATAAAACATCCATTGGATATATAACATACAAACTTTAGTAAAATATCAAATAAGTAACAAAATAACACACAAACTTTAGTATTTCTTTAAATCAAGTATTTCTTTAAAACATAGTCATAATATATAAAGATTTAAGTTACTTAATTACTTTCTTACTAGACTAGATTCAAATTGTTCATTCTAACAATTATTCTTTAAGTTATTCTAAGTTACTTATCCAAATCATCATCCATGTACCCTTTTTAATTCTTTGAAGTATTTCATCAAACACATGGTATACAAAGCTTGTTTTATAAAATACGTTAAAGAAAGCTATATACTCAACCATTAATCTTTAGAATGTTCAATATGATAAACATGCTTCCAACATAATCTTAGCATAAATAAGCAAGTTCAAGGATTTAGAAAAATACTTGTATCAAAACATATAACTTTAATTCCAATCACTTTTCTTTAAAAATAGTCATGATATATATATAAACCTAAGTCACTTAATCACTTATTAAGCTTAGATTCAATTTAATCATTCAAAACATCATTCATTAACCAAAATCAAGTCACTTATTCTAATAATCATTTTATTTAACAATCTTTAGCTCTTTAAGGCATTTTACCAAACACTTAGCATGCAAAGCTTAATTTCTTATGAAAACAAGTAAAAATCCTCATGTAATTAATATTCAAACTTTTCTTATCATAAACTTCCCCATACCTTGCTTTCTCCTTTAAAATTGAATAGCCTTGCTCCTAGGATTCCTTGGTCTTCACGTGAGGTTCCCAAGGGTGTAGATTTTTGCTTTGGTTTAGGTAAAAAGTAGAATTAGAAAGGAATAAAATGGAAAGGCTTTGGAGTGGGTTTTGGCACGTTGAAGCTCTCTTAGGACAGCCCAAATTTTGTTCCCACTCCTTTTTATAAGGTGGTAATTCTTGATTTTTATTGCAAATATCATCCAAGGTCATAATGGCTAACTTTCTACTTGGTTTCTTCTTATTGGCTATTGATTTTCCACCTTCCAAGTGTCCAAGTTCTACATCCTTCTCCTTAGTTCTTCATTTGCACGTGGACCTCCTTGGCTTGGAGAGCAATCTAAAATTGCTTCTTTGCTTTTACGTGAGAATGGCTAGTTTTGCTACAAAAATCTTCCTAAGTCATCATTACTTACTTTCCACTAAGTTTCACCTCATTGGCTAGGCATTTTGCACCCTCCAAGTGTCCTAGTTCTTGAGTTTTCTATATTCTTCTTCATTTATCTCCATTTGCACGTGAAGTTTGTAGGTCAAGTCTTCAATTGCTTTCTTATGTGGATTGCTAGCTTTGTCACAAATTTTCTTCCAAAAATCCGTTTTACTAAAATACTCATTCTGGATTTGTTAACCGTTGGATCTCCTTGAAATTTTAAAGGTATACTTCTATCCCACATATCTAACTTTGGACCGTTGGGATTTTTGAAATAATACCTAGAACTATCTACGTGTCCCAAGGAGTCAAGAGGAAGTTTTCTTCAAAAAAATCTTCTTAATTCATTATCACCTTGCTTTACAATTGGACCAATGGCATGTATCCTAGTTTTCCCATCAACCAAGTGTCCCTTATCTTGATAATTTTACATCATTCTCATTTCCTTTTAAGTTGCACGTTGGATTCTAGGCTTGGGGTGCAAGTTTCATTTGCTTTCTTGACTTTTAGGTTATTAGCTTTATCTCAATTCTTATTGGTCCATCTCGTCTTGAATTATTAAAATTACTAAACTAACTTATTAGGAAGGTCTATTTCTCCTATAATTAAGAGAAAATTCTATAGATTGTATCTCTCCTTTTTCCTAGGCTTTTCGGATGCTTGAGTTAGCCTAGATCGAGCTCTTTTCAGAAATATCCACCGAAATTCTTAGAAATTCTTAGAAATTCTAATTTATGATTTCTTGTCATCCATTATGTTAATAACTTATTATCTAAAGGTATTTCATCCATTTTCCAGGTTTCCACAAAGTTTCTAAAGTTATCTGGTTAGTTTTGACCTAAAGGGCATTTTGGTAATTTCACCTCACCCTAGGGGTATAATCGTCATTTCAAAAAATGTTCAGGGTATCTCTGTAATTTTAACGCTAAGGGTATTCTGGTTATTTTCAAAACATCCAAGGGTATTTATAAAATTTTCTCGTTAAAATATCTTGCTAAAATACATAGGGGTAATTTGGTCATTTTTGAAATGTCCATGGGTATTTTTGTCATTTCCTCCAAATCTTTTTGTGCTGCCTCTTAATTAACATTTTACCCAAGTAATTTGAATATAGACCATCAATTGACTATAGTTTTAAACTTTTGGGGTGTTACACTAACCTTCTAATCAAGCTGTGAGTAGGCTTGATCATTGGTTCACCAAAGATGCTGATAAAATGAACTATCTTCAGTTCAATGCAACTTCTCTGTCCTTCAAAATTCTTAAACCTAGCTTGGTTCACTGAACAAGGATTCAACTTTCCACATATGTTAGAGCAACAGGGCCTAACCAAGTTTGTTGAAATGCACGACACCTTTTACCCTGATTTGGTAAAGGTTTTCTACACTTGTTCCAAGATTTCTATGCATGGAACAATTCTAACTCAAGTCAGTGGTGTTGCAATGGAGATCACACCTGAAATCTGGAATGAAGTAGCTAGAATCTCTTTTGATGGAGAAAGAAGATTTGAAGAGGAAGCTGAAGGCTACAACAAGATGGAGACTTATAGAGGCATGCTTATTGATCCTCACATGAATATAAGGATGAGATTAGGCACTGGACCTATGACTCATGAGGATAGGCTCCTACATTACATAATTACCTACATCCTCACTCCTAGATCAACAAATCATGCTCAAGCTATTGATGATGATCTTCAAGTTTTCTATGGCCTGAAGAATGGAATCAAGTTGAACTGGATTCTTATCTTTCAAGAGATTATGCAAAAATCTAAAAGATTGGTAAACTATCCTTTTCCCTATGCTGTTTTGGTTTCAAGATTCATTGATTACTTTCAAGTAGATGTTTCAAATGAAGTCATGGATCATACCAACTCAAGCAACAACCAAATTAAGGAGAAGCACCTCACAAAGCTTGGTATGGTGAAAACACCATATAGGTGGCAAATGGCTGGCCAACCTATTCCTTTGGCTGAAGGAGGAGGAGAATAAGGCGATAAGGAAGGAAATCAATTTGGAGATGCTGAGGAACAACATGATGAACCTGCACCATCTGAGCCTCAATACTCATATTTTGAATCATTAATGATACAAAAGATGGATGCCTTGTTCTCTTTGCATCATGAACAAAGAGATGAAGTGAACTCCTCACTAGAAGAACTTAGAGTTAAGGACATAGAATCCAAAGTTTTTAGAGATGAATCTAGGGATATGGATTAGCTCTAGGTTAAGTTTGCAAGAATTATATTTGTTTTTATGTTATGTTTGTTTCAGTTTCTTTATTTTTATGTTTATGATTAATGTAATTTTCTTTTCTTAATATGAAAGCCTCTCTATTTCCTTTTCTATTTGGATGCTTCATGCTTATTGTTTTTTGATTTGATATACCAAATAGGGGGGAGTAGTAATAGATAGAGGGGGAGTAGTAATTAAGTAAAATGATGAAATGTATGAAATGCTTAAAAGTAACTAATTCAGGGGGAGCTACTCATATGATTAATATCTGAATTGTTTAATGAATGTCTTTAAGTAAAAATCAAGTCATGAATTATACTTGATCTTTGCAAAAGCTGAGAAAGTTTCAGGTTAAACATCTCTTCTTTAAAGCATGTTTCATCAATTGAGTATTTGGCATGCTCAAATCAAAAAGGGGGAGATTGTTAGCTTTGAGGAAGCTGAAGACATGGAATCAAGAAGAATGAAGAATACAAGTTTTGATGTTTCATATGCCCACTCAATTGATGGCATTTGTAATTTCTGTTTAAGCTTGGTTCAGTTGTTAAAGCTCTATAATCCTCATTAGGTTTGATTAAGTCATGCATTCATACATACATTTAATCAGAATTAATCATGTGGTAACAAGAAAATTCATAGAAATTCATTTAGGTAACTAAGAACTTTAGAAAACAAATTCTCACTATTTTAATCGATTATATGGATTATGTAATTGATTACAGCATGTGTATGTTTTCCGAAAAAAGCCTTATGAACATTTTAATCGATTACCACTAACTCGTAATCGATTAAATAAGCTTAACACACATTTAGAAACTTTGTATGATAATCGATTATATCATGGAATAATCAATTACATAAGCTTCTGCATAATTGTACAAAGCATTCTTACTGGTTTAATCGATTAACAGGTGTTCGTAATCGATTAAATATGCATTAATATGTTTTTTAACCTGGTCTGTGTTAATCGATTAAAAGGAAGCTTAATCGATTATAGTAATATATCAGAAAACTAAGTTCATCTGTAATAATCGATTACAATATGACTTAATCGATTATTTTGTTCGTGACAAATTTTCAGATTCCTGATGAACACTTTTATCGATTATTTGGTTAAAATAATCGATTAGCACAGTTAAAATAATCGATTACATTAACGAAATAATCGATTACAGTTAGTTAAATCTGTTTTTTATAAATAGAACTGTCTGGTCTTTGTTTAAAAAAACAAGAGAAAAAGAATAGAGTCGTGCAAGCCTTGTGAAAATTACTTTCAACAGTTCTCAAAATCACTAAGGCTAAGTTTAGAGAGAAAATCAAAGATTCAAAGAGTCATGGAGAGTTATATGTGAAGTGTGTCATAATTCACATTGTTTGAAAGAGGTGCTCAAGCTATTGATTAAAGAAGTTAACAAGAAAGATTATTGATCATCAATTGCATACATTCTCAGGTTGTTTGAATTATTCATTTCATTGAATTAACTGAGGATTATAAGGTGATATCTTTCTTGAACCTTTAGCTTGGTTTTTGTTTGACATTTGTGTTGTAATTGGTTGTTTGTCCATATAATAACATTTGTATTCTTTAAAGCTTTTTTTCTAGAAAGATTTTCTATAGGAAGTAGATTTTGAATTTTACCTAGGGTGGGTAAGAGAGATCATTGTAAGCTTGTAAAGAACTAATATTTGTTATAGTGGAACTCTGACCAAGTGTTGGTTGGAAGAAAAATTGGATGTCGCCTCCGGGGTTGAGAGGTGAACTAGTATAAATCTTGTGTGATTTAGAATTGTGTTAGTATTTCATTATATTCTTGAAGTACAAGCTTTGTTCATCTTACAACATTGGTCACACCACAAGAATGGTTTGATTGATAAAAGAAATAATTATCCTAATTGGTTTTTAAAGATATGATCCTTTTGAAAGTCTTCGGCTGTTACATATTTTGAAAGGAAATTTTAAAAAACTCTGAGGTAAAACCAATTCACCCCCCTCTTGGTTATTTGTATAAGTGTTCATTATATTTTCAGATCTTGGAGCTTGTTTTAAATCATAGAGAGCTTTCTTAAGTTTAAAAACATGATTTGGATGTTTGAAATCAGCAAAACCAGGCTCAACATATATTTCCTCCTCAATATATCCCATTTAAGAAAGCACTTTTAACATCCATTTGAAAATTTTTGAAACCCATTAAACATGCATATGCAAGCAATAACCTAATGACTTCCAACCTTGCAACTGGTGTAAAGGTTTCCTCATAGTCAATTCCTTCCTCTTGGTTACAACCTTTTGCATCCAATTTAGCTTTGTTTCTGACTATGAGTCCACTCTCATCAAGATTGTTTCTAAAAACCCATTTAGTGCCAATAGATTTGAGAGAAGAAGGTCTAGGAACAAGTTCCCAAACTTCATTTCTCTTAAATTGGTTCAATTCATCATGCATGGAATGCATCCAATGTTCATCAATTAAGGCTTGATCAATATTCTTACGTTATATTTGTGAAACAAAAGTCATATTACAGCAGAGATTTCTTAATGATGATCTAGTAGATACTCCCTTTGAAAGTTCACCAATTATGTTGTCAAGGGAGAGATCTCTTGTAGTTCTCCAATCTTTTGGCTCTTGAACTGGTGTTAATTGTTTTGTTTCAACAATTGTCTCTTCCTTTTCCTTATTCATTGAGCCATTTAGTTGAATAAACTCCTCGAAAGGTTCTGCATCAATATCACACTTCTTTTCCTCTTTAGAGGGATTAGATTCATCACAAATAACATGAATTGATTCTTCCATGCATAAGGTTCTTTTATTGAAAACTCTATATGCTTTGCTATGTAATGAATATCCAAGGAAAATGGCTTCATCAGCTTTAGCATCAAGTTTTTCAAGTGGTTCTTTACCATTATTTAACACAAAACACTTATAGCCAAATGCTCGCAAATGAGAAATGTTTGGTTTTCTACCTTTGTATAGTTCATAAGGGGTTTTCTTCAAAATAGGCCTTATTAGTAATCTATTCAAAGTGTAGAAAACTGTACTTATAGCATCAACCCAAAAATATTTAGGCAAATTTGTCTAATTGAGAAGAGTTCTTGCACTTTCTTCAAGGGTTCTATTTTTCCTCTCCACAACATCATTTTGTTGAGGTGTTCTTGGAGCTGAAAAATTGTGGTTAATTCCATTTTCTTCACAGAATTTTTCAAAATGTTCATTTTGGAATTCTCCACCATGATCACTTCTTATTGAGATAATTTTGCTTCCCTTTTCATTTTGAGCAAGTTTGGCATATTTTCTAAAAGCATTGAAAGCATCACTCTTGGATTTCATAAACAAAGTCCATGTAAATCTAGAATAATCATCTACAATGACAAACCCATAGTAAATACCTCCTAAACTCATAGTTCTAGAAGGACCAAACTAATCTATGTGAAGTAATTCAAGGGGTCTTGAAGTAGAAACAACATATTTACTTTGAAAAGAATTTTTTTTATTTGTTTCCCCTTTTGACAAGCATCACATAATTTGTCTTTTTCAAACTTGAGTTTGGGTAAGCCAATGACTAAATCCTTTTTAATTAGCTTGTTCATAGGATGCATGTTAATGTGACTTGCCTTTCTATGCCATAGCCAAGATTCATCAATTTTGCTTAGTAAGCAAGAAGTGTTGTGAAAGAATGCATGATCTATGGAGAGTAAATAGATATTACCTTTTCTTTTACCTATATGAATCACTTCACCATTTTGTCCATCACATATCATGCAACAATTGTTATTGAATGACACGCTTTAAACCTTCCACATAAAGAACATTTCTGATTTTGGTTTTAAAGTTGTCTCCTATATTTCCTTCTCCTATTATCATCCCTTTGTTGTTGTCTCCATAGGTGACAAATCCACCATCTTTAAGAGTCAAATTTCTGAGCATTGATATGTCACCGGTCATATGTCTAGAGCATCTAATATCAAGATACCATAATGATGATCTTGCTCTTAGACATTAATTACCATAATGATGTGCATAGGCCAGCTGCCCCCAAGTCAAGGATTAAATGGAATCTTGACCAAGAAAAATCAAGTCAAGATAAGGCTTAAGTCATAATATCTTCTAAGGCTTAAGTCAGGACTTGTTCCGTGTTTGCATAGTGTAATCAATTACTTAATGCCTGTAATCGATTTTTTTGTTCTTCATGGCTCAAGTAATAGATTACAAAATTGTGGTAATTGATTAAGGCAGTGCAAAATTGGTTTTCTCAAAACTTAAATCATGAGCACTTGGCTTTTTATGCAATCATGAAAACTTAAAGTGTTTTTTACAAGATATGTGCTTTTATAAAACCATGAATGCAAGCCAAAGAATGATGCTTATGCAATGCAATGGATCATAGGATGAAACTCTCATACATCCAAATATTACATATGCCATCAATTGAATGGCATGTAAAAATCTAAAACTCATCCAAGACAAAGAGCCTCAACATGCATCTTGATCCTCTTCATGCTCCCCCTGTATCTAGCAACTAGTATTTTGCCTATCATCCAGAACTCTTTTATTCATGCTTTTCTGTTTGTATCTTACAGAGACAAAATAATCTATAACTTAAGCATGAATGATTAGTACATAAAATTTATAATTTGTTAACATCAAAACCTTAGGGATATAATTGCTTGGTACAGTCCAATGTAACTTAAGCACAGCCAGACTCAAAACTTCCAAGTTTCTTCCCCTTTCCCCTTGTTTACACCCTAGGTTGGAGTTAATTTCATGAGTTCTTGGTGTTTTTCATTAATTGAGAGGTTTATTGGGAAGTTCAATACACGAGCATTGCAATATTAACATGTAGGAAGTGTTTGGAACCAAGTGTGTGTGCCATTGATAAGATGGTCTTGAAGGCATAAAAGCACAATCCAATAATTTTCAAGTGGTGTTAGGCATCCCAAGCTTGATTCTAAAACACAAAAATAGGGGACATTTTTGTCCTAGTGTTGGGCGTTGAGTGCCATATTTTTTCACTCTTATAGAGTGATGATGTTGGGCACCACATATTCACACATTGGGAGTGAGATTGGTAGCAAGGGAACTTCATGTCCCTCTTGACTAGTATTGGCTGCTACTTTCCTAATGTTGAGCTCGTAGTCTTGGGGCATCGAGTCCTTGCCCTAGCTATATGTGAATCCCTAGTGAGTTCATTAAGATTAAGATTTGTAGTGCTAGTTTGTATGTATGAATGAAATAATGAACTTGAACACTATGTAAGAAGATATCTAAGACTTTAAATTATAGAGGACGTCACATTTTTAGAGTAGAACATGGGTTTTTCCCTAAGAGAAAAGAAAAAATTATTCCCATAGTTAAAGGGAAAGATAAAACATACAAAGGATTTTTTTTGGTTTGCAAATAATGTTTATGTTTCAAGAAAAGGAAAATGTTTTATAAAATGTGTAGAACCTCCTAAGTTATGGTCATGTTCAAGTCATATCCTAGGCTTACAATGATGCACACCCATACAAAGGTTGAATAAGATTTTAAAGTGTTTAGGAAAGGAATGGAAAAAGGAAAGTTCTGAGCAACTCCCAAGGAGTTAAAAGAAAAGGTTAGTCAACTTCTATGGAGATACAAAGAGAAAGAAATACATTGAATATTATATTAAATGAAAGACAATAAATTAAGGCATAACAAGTGTTGGAAATGCCACCTTAATTGCAGACACCCCTTAGGCCCGTAATTGGAGGTTGCTTAGAGTGAAACCTTGAGTGTTGTAGTTTAGTGGTTTAGTTTCACATCAACTATTGATATGACCAAAATACTGTATATAAGGGGGGGGGGGGGGGGGAACCCCCCCTTT
>PYAF01004623.1:45142-58256 GCA_007407185.1 Glycine tomentella
GTCATGAGGAGGAGTTCATCTAATTTTCACTCTCATGGTTGGAAGGACAGAAATAAGAAGGAGGGAGGGTCATCAAGCAATCCCAATGTTACAGCTCAAAGAACTCAAAATAAGTCTGATGAGGCACTTAAGAAAGCAAGGAGTAGTGAGATTAAGTGCTTCAAGTGTTTGGGAAGAGGTCACATAGCTTCTCAATGTCAACTAAGAAGACTATGTTACTTAAGGAGGATGGAGAAATAGTTAGTGATTCTTCTTCAGAATCTTCCCCATCCAGCGATGAAGATGAGCATGAAAAGGAAAGAGAGTCAGAAGGAGATTTATTCATGATTAGAAGGATGTTGGGAAGTCAATCAGTTGAATTGGATGACTGTCAAAGAGAAAATATTTTTCTTGTGAGGTGCCTCATCCAAGGAAAGTTATGCTATTTGATCATTGATAGTGGGAGTTGCACTAATGTGGCTAGTGCAAGGTTGGTTTCAAAAATGAACTTGGAGACTAAGCCACACCCGCAACCATACAAACTTCAATGGCTTAGTGAAGATGGTGAAATGGCTGTGAATAGACAAGTTGAAGTGGGTTTTTCCATAGGGAAATATGAAGATTATGTTTTGTGTGATGTGGTGCCTATGAAGGCTTGTCATTTGCTTCTTGGGAGACCTTGGCAGTATGATAAGAAAGTGCTGCATGATGGCTTCACCAATAAGTTCACTTTTATGCATAAAGATCGCAAAACTACTCTTGCACCATTGGCTCCAAGAGAAGTTAATGAGGATCAATTGAAAATGAGAAAGAAAAGAAAAGTAGAGAGAAAAGAAAAAGAGAGAGAACAAAGAAAAGAAAAACAGAGTGAAAAGAAAAAGGAAAAAGAGGGTGGAAAAGAGAAAGAGAGAAAAGAATCAAATCTGTTTATAAAAGAAAAAGAAGTGAAAAGGGCTATGCAACTGAGAAAACCAATACTCTTACATTTGAGTAAAGAGTGTAATTCAAAGGGCACATGTCCTACTAACTCTCCTCCAAAAGAGGTTTCTTCTTTGTTACAGGATTTTGAAGATGTTTTTCCCAAAGAAGTGCCTCAAGGTCGACCCCTTCTTAGGGGCATTGAGCATCAAATTGATCTCATTCCAGGAGCTTCATTGCCTAATAGGCCAGCCTATCGGAGCAATCCCCAAGATACCAAGGAGATTCGAAAGCAAGTTGAAGACTTGATGCAAAAGGGGTGGGTTAAAGAAAGCTTGAGTCCATGTGCAGTTCCAGTCATTCTAGTCCCTAAGAAAGATGGAACTTGGAGGATATGTACAGATTGTAGAGCCATCAATAATATCACGGTAAAGTATAGACATCTCATTCCTAGGTTAGATGACTTGTTGGATGAATTGTATGGTGCTTGTGTCTTCTCTAAAATTGACTTGAAAAGTGGATATCATCAAATTAGAATTAGAGAAGGAGATGAGTGGAAAACAACCTTTAAAACTAAATATGGGTTGTATGAATGGATGGTTATGCCCTTCGGGTTAACCAAGGCTCCTAATACCTTCATGAGATTAATGAATGAATCATGTGTTGAGAAAATTTATAGGAAAGTTTGTTGTGGTCTATTTTGATGATATTCTTATTTATAGCAAATCTTATGATGACCATCTTGTGCATTTGAGGTGTGTGTTGGAAGCACTTAGGTGTGAGAAATTGTATGCTAACGTGGAAAAATGTGTGTTCTGTATGGATCATGTAGTTTTTCTTGGATTTATTGTTAGCTCACAAGGAGTGCAGGTTGATCCAGGGAAGGTGAAAGCCATTCAAGATTGGCCAACCCCTAAAAATATAAGTGAGGTAAGGAGCTTTCATGGCTTAGCAAGTTTCTACAGGAGGTTTGTTAGAGATTTTAGCACTTTGCTAAATGAAATTGTTAAGAAAAATGTTGTTATTGAATGGGGTGATCAACAAGAGAAGGCTTTTACTGCTTTGAAAGAAAAATTAACTAATGCTCCTATTCTTGCTTTGCCTAATTTTGCTAAATCCTTTGAGCTTGAATGTGATGCATCTGGGGTAGGCATAGGGGCTGTGTTGATGCAAGAGGGACATCCCATTGCGTATTTTAGTGAGAAAATGAATGGGGCTGCTCTTAGTTATTCTACATATGATAAGGAATTGTATGCCTTAATTAGAGCTTTGCAGACTTGGCAACATTATCTCTTGCCCAAGGAATTTGTTATTCACAGTGATCATGAGTCTTTGAAATACTTGAAAGGACAAGGAAAGTTGAACAAGAGACATGCCAAGTGGGTTGAATTTCTTGAACAATTTCCCTATGTGATCAGACATAAGAAAGGTAAGAATAATGTGGTAGCTGATGCACTCTCCCGCAGGTATGCATTATTGTCTACCCTTGAAACTAAGTTTTTTGGTTTTGAGTGCATTAAGGAATTGTATGAGCATGATGCTGACTTTTCTAATAAATATCAAACATGTTCTCATACTGCATCTGATGGGTATTTTAGGCATGATTTGTATTTGTTAAGGGACAAGAGACTTTGTGTGCCTAAGGGTTCAGTTAGGGACTTGCTTGTTAGAGAGGCATATGAAGGGGGCTTAATGGGGCACTTTGGGGTACAAAAGACATATGACATCTTGCATGAGCATTTCTATTGGCCTCACATGAAGCATGATGTTCATAAGCTTTGTGATAAATGTCTTGCATGTAAGAAAGCTAAATCCAAGGTCATGCCACATGGTTTGTATACTCCATTGTCATTTCCTGAACATCCTTGGATTGACATTTCTATGGATTTTGTTCTAGGTTTGCCTCAATCCAAGGGAGGAAAGGACTCAATTTTTGTGGTGGTTGACAGGTTTTCTAAGATGGCTCACTTCATAGCATGCAAGAAGGTAGATGATGCTTGTCATGTTGCTGATTTGTTCTTCAAGGAGGTGGTAAGATTGCATGGTTTACCTAGGAGTATTGTATGTGATCGAGATTCAAAATTTCTTAGTCACTTTTGGCGAACTTTGTGGGGTAAGATTGGAACTAAATTGTTGTTTTCAACTACATGTCATCCCCAAACCGATGGGCAAACTGAGGTGGTCAATAGAACTCTTTCTACACTTCTTAGAGCTGTTATTAAGAAAAATCTTAGGACTTGGGAAGAGTGTTTACCACATGTTGAATTTGCTTATAATAGGGCTGTACATAGTACTACTCAGATGTCACCATTTGAAATTGTTTATGGGTTTAATCCTTTGACTCCTTTGGATTTGTTGCCTTTACCTAACATTTCTCAATTTAAAGATAAGTCTGGGCAGGTTAAAGCAGAATATGTCAAGAAGTTGCATGAGAAAGTCAAGGCCCAAATTGAAAAGAAAATAGAAGGATATACAAAGTATGCAAACAAAGGAAGGAAAAAGGTAGCATTTGAACCAGGTGACTGGGTGTGGGTGCATTTTAGGAAAGAACGGTTCCCTTCACAAAGGAAGTCAAAGCTTATGCCAAGAGGAGATGGTCCTTTTCAAGTACTGGCCATGATCAATGATAATGCCTACAAAATTGAATTGCCGGGTGAGTATGCTATAAGTCCTACTTTTAATGTGGCTGATCTATCTCCTTTTGATGTAGGTGATGATTTAGTTGATTTGAGGGCAAATGTTTTTCTAGAAGGAGGGAATGATGAGGACATCAAAGATCAACCCTAAGACCAAGACCCAATACAAGGCATAGGAGGGCCCATGACAAGAGCAAGAGCTAAAAAAGACCCAAGAAGTTTTGCAACATATAATGGCTAATCTGAGGGCAATCCAATTGCATGAGGGGGCCCAAAATCTAGAGGACTGCATAAGTGGACAAGTCACATGTATTAATGTTTGGAGTGATAATAAAAACAATTATTGACTTAGGCATTTAATTAAAAAAATAATAGTAATAAAGTGTTTGTAGTTGGTTTTGAGACTTGGACCTCAAGCTTAGTTATGCCTGACTTAACCACTAAGCCACTTTAGTTATTTTTACAATGTTGAGATTTTAATTTTCTTTTATTTTCTACCAAATGCATGAGAACTTATTTGTATAAATCAATTCTGAAGTGAATAGAGAGGGCAGCTTGGACTGTTGGAATTTTATCATTAGCTTGAGTATTTTTCTGCTAGGGTTCTTCCTTGAACCATTTGATCTTATCAAGAATTCTTCAATTCTTGTGGCGATCCTCAAGGCTTATCAAACATTTGTTTGTGGCGCCTATCTGCATCTTCCTTTGCACCATTTCTATTCCTTGTTTAAATTTTCGCATTCCTAATTCTGTGATTTCACCTCAAATTTCTTATTGTCATAATTCTCATTTTACCCATCCTTTTTTCGGGTGTTTTTTGTGTCTAAATTGCATTTCAGAAAGTCGTCTTTCATCTCGTTTTGGAATCGGTCCAATCCGAGTTCTGTAGGCCGAGAAACACATAAAAGTTAACAATACGTTTCTGGCTCTGTTGGTGTGCGAATTCCAACCTTGAATTGGTCCGAAATTGTATCAAGGCAAGGGGGTTCTCATCACTACTTCTCTTGTAAATCCTCTAAGGAATGAAGTCTTGAAAATTTGATGTAGAGGTGAAGCTATGGTTTGAAAATAATAAGAGAAGATAAGAAATGAAAAGCTAGGTACAAGGAAGCAAGTAACCATGGGATGAGTTTTGGTGCTAGTGGTTTATGAAAAAAAATTTGGAGCAGCCAAGCTATTTATACTATGTTAATTGGTTCAGATGTAAGAGTTTTAGTTGGATTAGAAAATGTTTTAGAAGTTAGTTTAGTTAGATTCTAACTAGGTAATCATTTACCTTAGAAGATTTTATGACTTAAGCCTTATCTTGACTTGATTTTATGCCACGTGGAAAGGCTTGGACATGAAACACAATCTGATTGGTGCTTATGTCCTGGTTGAAACTAGATTTTTATTTGCAAGATTCCCTCATTTAGTGCTTGTTTTCCACCTTGAAGGCCACCTGGAAAGGTTGGTTCAAAAAGCTTATCTTCATTGACTTACCAAACTTTTCTTCCTATTAGTTCATTTAGCTTTGCCTATTCTATTGCTTTTCGACGTGAATACACTTCTGGATAGTCCAAATTTGAGCTGAATATTTGATTCCTTGGGCCAAAATTCCAAGAGTTACAAGTTGTGCCCAATCCAAAAGGTCCAAAAAGTTAGAAACACTTAACCAGATGAGGTTTGCTCCTTGCTTATTCTGTACCAATCTACTAGTCCAAAAATTATCATCTTCTAGTATGTTAAACTAGACTTCCTAATCTTTCTAACAAGGTATCACATGCATTATTTGGAGTTATAAAACTCTGGCTATAACATTTTTAATCTAGACTTCAAAACTGCCAGCAAGCTGAGAAATTCCATACTGACATCCCTTAAGGTTTTAGTTATTCAAAGCAGTACACAAGCTAGATTTATCTGAAATTTTTATATGATGTAGTAGACATCTAGATCTTTAATTCCATATATTATACACTAAATTTGGATAAGAATTGAGAGATAAATAAATTTCTCAATTTGGGTGGCAGAAATGGAAGTTTTGGACAGCTTATGTTCAAATAAAATTTATCTTATTCTTGTATCCAACTCTGATCCTACTTCCATAATAAATCATAAATATAACTCATAATATAATTTTGAGGATGTTACAAAAAATGCATCATTTGGAAAGCTATAAATCCTTACGTCAAATTAAATAAGCATTGTCATAGAAGAATAGATAGGACACAACCCATAAGGGTCTAAAAGTATGTGAAATGAGTTATATAGAACTGCTACAACAAAATACATACACTTGGAGAAACCATCCCTCAAACTACATCAAAATAAGAAAAAGAAATCTAAGACCATAGCAAACCTCCACCCGACTCGAAGTGCTAAACTAGATCTAGGACATGACCTCAAGAAGATCATCATACTCCTCCTTAGAAGAAGGCTCTAATTGACACAATATTTCTTTGTACTCCTCAATCTCCTTGGTCATCATATAAAAATGGTCTCCTCTATCCTCGATAATTTCAGCTATGCTCACTGGTTCTATGCAGTAGCTAAGAACGTTTCCCCATTTGTTGTACTGCACCAAAATCAACCTGAACTCTAAATTTTGATGAGGCTCCTCAAGTCCAAAGTACAGGAGAACATTTTCATGGTAGTAAAGCTCTGAAGAATATGTGAATCCCCACAAAATGTAGTAGGATATAGTATAGTCTATAATAGCAGGCGTCACATCCAAATATTCTAATGGCACAACATGTACCTGGGTGAGGCATGTATGACACATAGTATGTGTTACCTCACATGGCCATACTTGTTTCCTCTATGAACTATGCTAGGCTCGCAAGGGCACTGACATTCTCAACATCATTGATAACTGAAAGTTGTTGGTTGTAGGGGTGAGTCCTTTGCTCCTTAAAATGCCACAAACAAACAAACAAGGAAATACAACCTAATTAACCACTACATCTGGTTTTTCTAGCCAAACAACACTTTTGAGCTCCTAAGCTCATAACTAGCACACTTGTCATATAGTAGGGCCCAACCTTTATCGCCAAGACTCCTAGGTCTTGATGGTCTTATACAAGTACAAGGATGATAGTCAGGAGTGTGATCGCCACATATGAATACACCATACACCGATCCCCAAGCTCCCAGCTCAAAAAACATAGTCTCGAAGCCCATACGGAGTAGCAAAGTGAGGCTTGTGAGTTCCCCGTGCCAAATAAGTGCACCAAATGCCGGGTAGTCACCACTCGCTAATTCCCCTAGGTTCTTCGAACCTCTCCACCCACTATATCCGAGTGTATCTCTGTCCATCATCCACTTTCTCAGCACAATTTCACCTTCTCGCAGATGGAATAGAACCATCAATTCCTTAATCTCCATTCGGTCACCTTGGCTTTTGCCACCACATCAGGTGCGTAGCCCTCATGTCATGTACATCAACAATTTCGTACATCCAAACAAACAAGAGAGAAAGAGAAAGAGACGAGACGAGACTCAACCATACATACTCTTATCAAGGAACCAATCTTAGTCCCTCAAGCGGTAGAAATCACTTGTCACATAAATATATTGAACAACATAACGACTATAATTATAATCATCTAACAATCATAACAAACAATTTGTTATGGGTCAAACACCCCAGGACATAGACCACAACGCGTACAGATATAATAGTAATATACATATATAGCAAAATCTAAATTTGTACACCACAAATATAATTTTCTGAAGTTCACACTCTGCTGGTCTTAATCTTTCAATAATAGCAACAACTATTTATATGCATCCCAGTAGCTCTATTAGCAGATAACTACCATAATTCAAGACATACAGCAGTCATCAGGCTTTACAATCTATCTCAGCAATAATTTAACAAGTTGACCCAAAGTTCCAGAATAAATAATCATAAGGTCACTTCATCCGAAGGTACAAATTACTAAGATTAGTTGTCTACTGACTGAAATTAAACTGTTGTTCAATTTTGCAAAGTTTCGCTCCTAAACTTATTTTCAATTTTTCTAGGTGTTCCGGGAATAAGTTTTTCATAAATTTTATATGTTATCCTATATTTCCACACCTAACAAACTCATTTTTGAAGTCAAATATTTAATAAAAACATTCAATACAGCTATAAAAACCAGTTTATTTTCGTGAGAGTTTTAGTCTAAAAAATATTCCTTAAACTTGTTTTGTTCCTAACTTTTACTAGAAAACTTCGATTTAGGTTAAATTTAAGGCTAACCCAAAGTTTTGATAGACAAGGAACTAACTTTTAACCTTAAAATTTCACGAATCGCAGCACATCATACAGTTCCAGCCAAGGCAGTAGTTATGAATTTTGAACGTCAAAACAACATTCAGTGGAGCTTAGCTTCCAAAGACAACAAGGTTAGGGTTCACGAATTTGAAAGACCCCCTTACCTTGATGAAGCTACAAGAAATTGCTCAGATTAACAAAGAGCTTAGGTCCTTGATGTCTTAATCTTCTAAGAATGAAAATGAAAATTTGGAACCATGAATGAGAACTTGCATGAATTTGGTAAGGAAAACAAGAAGAAAAAGAATATTAAGAGCCCCGTACCAAAGCTTTGATGGAAGAAACCTCAAGAGCACTTTTATGAAGCTTGGAAAATGAAGAATAATGGCTTGCTCTCCCTTTTGGTGAACTCACGCAAATGAGGAAGAAAAGGGTTCCAAATTGGTTTTTAAAGAAACATGAAGAAGGGGTCTAAGGATTTGTCCAAAGGAAACTTGATTAGGCTTAAGTTGACAAGCTTCACTGACAACATGATTGACCACTTGGTAGGTAGCCCAATTTTAATTGGCAAAGCTATGCCATTTGGGGTTATTGTTGCTTTTGCAATTTTAACCAAAAATGGAAATTTTTGCTTTTGCTAAAACTAGTAAATCCTATCCTAATCCCCAAGATGGACATTCTAAACTTGGATTATGTGTAATCAAATCAGACCTTGCATAGAATCCACTCTCACGAAGATAAATTACTTTGTCACTCAGTGCATAATGCAATTCTTTCATAGATAGAAATTTAGCTAGGAGAGTTTTCATACCTCTACCAAGTTATGTCAAACAAAACACATACACCTATTTATATATCTATGTATATCATGAAATTCAAGGCTTAGAATTATAAAATCAATAATTTAAATTCATATATTCATAAAGTAAATTTACACAATGTGAACTTATTTTGTCTAGTCTGTTAGAGATAGGGTGAGCAACATGAAGATTAAGCTTTGAAGTTTAAAGAGTTTTTTGTCTTTATTACATGCCCAACTCATTGAGTGGCATTTGCATTGATTGTTGCATCTTAGTCTTAATCTATCCATATGCACATCATCATGTAGAGATAGGAAGATTGTTTCTACAGTTAGAAACTTCTTCAGTGCATAAACTCTTTCTTTTAATCGATTACCAGTTATCCGTAATCGATTACACAAGTCTTTTGAGAAGCTTGCAGAGAGATCTTCATTCTGGTTTGATCGATTACTAGTTATTCAAAATTGATTACCTAGTTCTATTGAAAACCGTGTCTGGTTTTTCATGAGTCTCTACTTTAATTGATTACCAGGTGATCATAATTGATTACGTAACACCCTAAAATTTTGATAACCGAAAATAGATGTTCAATGTATTTTTTGTGTTATTTGACTATTTGATTAGTTTATATTAATAAAAATTTTATGTGAATTATCCATGCGCAATTTCTTGGTGTGGATGTCAAGTTATGTGAAGTTGTTTGAGTTGCGTTGTAATTGTGTGATTTCGAGTTTGACCCAAAATCTGTTTTAGTAAAATCACCATTTTGGATTGGTTAACCATTGGAGCGCATTCAAATTTTAAAGGTAGGCTCCTAACCAATGTATGTAACTTTTGGCTGTTGGGATTGGCCAAATAACATCTGAAGGTGAGATAATAATTTGTCACAGAAGCAGAAATTTTAAAATTGGGTCAGCTCGTCCAAGCGACTTTTTGCAGGCATTTTGGCTTGCCTGAGGGAGTCAAGTTGATTTTAAAAGCATGCAGCAGTGTGAAATCTCGATTTTTCATGCTTCTTCTTCCCCCAAACAACACCAACTCCCTCCCCCTCCTCCTCCACTAGGCACGACCACCGATGACCGCCACGAGCCATCGTTTCTTGCCGTTGGACCATCGCACGAAGAGGAACACTTTAATCAGAGCGGAATCTTCAAAAATCACCTCGAAGTTTCGGTAGAGAACAGAGCTCCAAATCCTTCTTTCTTTGTTTCCTTGAGGTAATCTTGGCTTTCTTTGTCTTCTGCTATCTAGTTTAAGCTTCTCTTAGTGTCTCTTGTCTTTTGGGTACCGTTGTTGGGAGTTTTATACTTCCTTTGAAAACCCTTTGAAAATGAGATGTTGTAAAAGTCTCTTTTTTATGAAATTGATGTCATTTCCGTGATTCTTGTTGAACCCCGATCACATAAATGTAATCAGAATTTAAAAATGATGTCTTTTGATGTGAACTCTCAAAACACCATTTAGCCCCTTTTCGATTTGAGTGGATATTTGACCCCAAATGTTATTTTTGTCCTTGCCTTTGAAATTTATACTAAATTATCTTCAATTTGGTATATAGAGCTCTGCGTTCGATTGTTGATGATTATTCTAGGTTCACTTGGACTTTGTTTTTGAGAACCCAAAATGATACTTTTCACAAACTTTCCAAAGTTATTCAAAATGAGAAAGGTCTTAATATTGTTTCTATTAGAAGTGATCATGGAGGTGAATTTCAAAATGAGTTTTGAAAATGTTTGTGAAGAAAATGGAATTCACCATAATTTTTTCGCCCCAAGAACACCTTTACAAAATGGTGTTGTGGAGAGGAAAAACAAATCTCTTGAAGAAGGAGCTAGAACTCTTCTAAATGAAACAAATCTACCAAAGTACTTTTGGGCTAATGTTGTGAGTATTGTTTGTTGTACTCTCAACATGCTTTTTATAAGACCTATTTAAAAAAAAAAAAAACTCCTTATGAGCTTTACAAAGGAAGAAAACCAAATATTTCTCATTTAAGAGTTTTTAAACAATAAAAAGAAATCTCTTGGCAAATTTGATGCAAAAGCCGATGAGGCAATTTTTCTTGGTTATTCATTGCAAAGCAAGACATATAGAGTGTTTCATAGGAGAACATTGTGTGTGAAAGAATTTGTACATGTTGTGTATGATGAAACTAACTCTTTTGTTAAAGAAAATCCTTTAGAAGATGAAGATGAAGAATTTTAGGATAAGGACGCTGCACTTGAAGATGAAACCAAGGTTAAGGATATTGAACAAAGCAAGCTGCCACACCTTCTAAAGACCTCCCAAAGGGATGGAGAACTCAAAGAGACCTCTCCTTGGACAACATAATAGGTGAAATATCAAATGGAGTATCGACTCGCTCTAGACTTAGAATTTTATACAGTAACATGGCATTTGTTTCTCATATTGAACCTAGAAGCATAGATGAAGCATTACATGATGAGCATTGGTTGTTGGCTATGCATGATGAATTAAATCAATTTAAAATAAATAAAGTGTGGGATTTAGTCCCTACTGCCTATTACAAGCCAATCGAAACCATATGGGTGTTTTGAAAAAAGCTTGATGAATCATGCATCATAGTTAGGAACAAGGCCAGATTGGTTGCTAAATGATACAACCATGAGGAAGGTATTGATTATGATGAGACCTATGCCCCTGTTGCAAGGTTGGAAGCTATTAGATTGTTGCTAGCTTTTGCTTGTACTATGGACTATAGGTTATATCAAATAGATGTCAAAAGTGCTTTTCTCAATGGATACATTGAAAAAGAGATACATGTAGACCCGCCTCTAGGTTTTGTAGACTTTGAACATCCTAATCATGTTTACAAGCTGAAAAGGGCATTGTATGGTTTAAAACAAGCACCTAGATCTTGGTATGAAAGATTAAGCAATTTCGTAATTGGACAATCTTTTGTAAGAGGTCAAGTGGACAAAACCTTGTTTATCAAGAGATCAAACAATGAGTTGTTGCTTGTGCAAATTTATGTTGATGACATAGTGTTTGGTGCTACTAATGAAGCTTTGTGCAAAGAATTTTTCTAGTTCTATACAAAATGAATTTGAGATGTCTATGATGGGAGAATTGACTTTTTCCTTGAACTTCAAGTCAAGCAAATGAAACATGGAACCTTTCTATGTCAAATAAAGTATGGTGCATAATTGATTAAAAAATTTAGTATGGAAAAGTGAAAAGAAGCTTCAACACCTATGGCAACATCCACTTATCTTGACTTTGATGAAAACGGTAAATCAGTAGATGAGTGATGAGGACATCAAAGACCAACCCCAAGACCAAGACCCAATACAAGGCATAGAAGGGCCCATGACAAGAGCAAGAGCTAAAAAGACCCAAGAAGCTTTGCAACATATGATGGCTAATCTAAGGGCAATCCAATTGCATGAGGGGACCCAAAATCTAGAGGACTGCATGAGTGGACTGCTAGTCACATGTATTGCTTGTTTGGAGTGATAATAAAAGCAATTATTGACTTAGGCATTTAATTAAAAAAATAATAATAATAAAGTGCTTGTAGTTGGTTTTGAGACTTGGACCTCAAGCTTAGTTATGCCTGACTTAACCACTAAGCCACTTTAGTTATTTTTACAATGTTGAGATTTTAATTTTCTTTTATTTTCTACCAAATGCATGAGAACTTATTTGTATAAATCAATTCTGATGTGAATAGAGAGGGGAGCTTGGACTGTTGGAATTTTATCATTAGCTTGAGTATTTCTCTGCTAGGGTTCTTCCTTGAACCATTTGATCTTATCAAGAATTCTTCAATTCTTGTGGCGATCCTCAAGGCTTATCAAACATTTGTTTGTGGCGCCTATCTGCATCTTCCTTCGCATTCCTAATTCTGTGATTTCACCCCGAATTTCTTATTGTCATAATTCTCATTTTACCCATCCTTTTTCGGTGTTTTTTGTGTCTAAATTGCATTTCAGAAAGTCCTCTTTCACCTCGTTTTGGAATCGGTCCAATCCGAGTTCTGTAGGCTGAGAAACACATAAAAGTTAACAATACGTGTCTGGCTCTGTTGGTGTGCGAATTCCAACCTAGAATTGGTCTGAAATTGTATCAAGGCAAGGGGGTTCTCATCATTTGGTATTCAGAGCAAGGTTCTAGGGTTGGAAATAAGGCTGATTCCATCCATCATGTTCTGCATTTTTGGGTAACCCAAAAACCCTAAATTTTGTTTGGTCAATTTGAATTGTGCATTTCTGTTGCAGCCTTGTCTTTGGTAATGTAGTGTTTCAATTTCTTGGTTTGTCATTTTCTTCAATTCTTGTTCAGTTGATATAGTTCTGCATTTGTGTTCTTAGAGTTCATCCCATGTTCATCATTGTTCATAAACTTTAATCCTTTTAATCCATGTGATTTGGGCTAAGTTTCTGTTGAGTGTTAAATATTGGCTTGTTTTGTTGGGAATTTTAATACAGTTGCATTCTCAGCTGCTGCAACTTCAAAGCTTCATTACGTAATTACATATTTCATTATTAGAAGCATTTTGACTATATAAAAAAAAA
>PYAF01004624.1:0-15975 GCA_007407185.1 Glycine tomentella
GCTTGGAACAGCTTTAATGGAGGTCTGGACGAAGGAGGAAGAAGAAAGGAAGAGAAATGCTGAAATTTTCGTGTTTTGGGCCTTTTATAGGCCTCAGACGTGCCTTCCACGCTCCCAGCGTGGCCTCCCACGCCTCCAGCGTGGGATTCCAGGGAAAAACAACTTTCTGGAGCACTTCCCACGCTCCTGGCGTGGCTCCTACGCCTCTGGCTTGGAATTTTTTTTTTTTTTTTGAAACAAAAACCCAGGTTATTATAATTATTGTGTTGTTGTTGAAATTAATGAATAATTGTATGATTGATGCATGATAGTATGTTGGTCAAGATGATGATGTGAATATGACCTGGTATGCACAATTGGTGCATAGGGTGCATAGTTGGTGCACGAGCATATGAATAAGCACGTAAGTTGAGAGTGTTAGGTGGACTCTCAACCTAGTGTTAGGGGTTTTTATGGTAGCTAACAGGAATGGAGCTATAGAATAGACAAGTGAGTGAATCCCTCTAGATGTATGATCTTGCAAGCCTACAGAGGTAAGCCAATACTCATACTTGTCTATATTCGATAAAGCCACACTTCTTCCATAAGGTCAGTCCAAGAGACTCATTGAATGGTCTAAGAGTGAGACTATGTTAAGGGATGTGGCATGGGGATCGCTCATATTGTGTTGAAACTCCATGGAGTGGAGTCAATGTTGACGTGTGTCAATTGTGGCCTAGTTGGTTGTTCACGTATGTCAGTTGTAACCTTGTTGACTGTTGGTACATGTGAACATTGTGTTATGATTCATGATGATGATTAATTTATATATGTTATTGTAGATACTTAAGGACTTGTATTATGATCATGTTCATTGATGATTGTAAGATAGAACCTTGTGTATAAACTATTTTAGTTTAATTTTATATGTATGTGTTGTTTTGGTGAGCTTAGTTATATGTTGGACATGAGATTTGTGCCTGTGATGATCTCGTACCTAATGTACTTAGGGGCAAATGGTTTCTAGACCAGATCTTTCGCTTGGAGGCATGGTAGATGGAGCGAGTACGAGACCGGAAGTTGTGTCACTCTCTTCCCTTTCCTTGGTCTAGTTTTGTATAGAAATGACTAGTTTAGGTTTGTCTTATGTATAACTTTCAGAAGTTTTATGTAATCAAGTTTGTCTTTTTGTGGTTGAAGTGTCACCCTAGTGTAAATTTGTTTATATTTAGTAGATGCATGATTTTCGTTGAGTTATGGGTTTTGGAATTATAGGAAATTTACTCAGCCTTTTTATAAATAAATTAAATAAAAAAGTTTTTAAATAAATAAAATAAGTGAGTTTGTTGAGGTATCATGTAGTGGTGGCAGAATGTTATAGTATTTATACTATAAAAGTTATAAAAGTAATAAGTTGATGAGAAGTGATATACCATACATTTTTTAGGCAAAAGAGAAGTGATATACAAACAATAAGTCATTTAACAATTTATACAACATCATTTCTTATATCTATCTATCATTTATTATATTTTAAATTTATTTTTATTTTTTCTCTTTCTTTTTCTTCCTTATACATTTTATTATACAAATATCATATCTCTAAGTCAATACAGTGGAAAAGAATTGACTCAACCTAATCAATACGAGTTGAATAAACTGTCTGAGTTGCATAGGAGTCAATTGGTTCAACGTACATAAACGGTTTATATTAATAACACAAATCAATAAATGGCCAACTCAAACAAACGAGGGGTAGGGAGATAGTTCATAGATATTACTGAATGGTCAGTTCAAGTCCAACTTTTAACATTGCTTATGACTCCTTATAAGAGGAAATGATTTTCCTCTCAATTAATAATTTCAATGGTTGAGAAAAAGAAAGAAAGAAAAATATTTAGTGCTAATTTTTTTAATATCTTCATAGTAGATAATGATTAACTTCAATAAAAAAAAAGTGTTTGAAAATTAATGAATTTTTTAGTAGAAACATCTTTGAATATGCAAATATAAACATTGAAAAGAAAATTGTTCAAAAAATTATTATAGGAAAACATATACTTTTTTGTTTGTCAAAAGATTTATTTTCATTTAATAACTATATTTATTTACTTTTATGTCTTTTCTAGACTCATCATATCATATTTGTTACAAACCAATACTCCTTCCATTTCAAAATAAGTGACATTTAAGTTTTTTTTACAAGAATTCAGAAAGGTAATGAATTAATAACTTGATGCGTGGAATAATTTAACTACATTCTTCTTATTAGTTGATAAAAAAAATGATATGCACCGTACTCAAATTATCATATTTATTACTATTTTATTTGGGGAAATTAGAATTAAAAAAAATCTAATGTTAATGTATCACTTAATATGAACTTTATATCTTGTATTAAAAGTCACTTATTTTAAAATGGGGGAGAGTAATTTAAAATTGTTTGAAATCGAAATTAATTTCAAATTTACATTTTTGTCCATGTAAGATGTCAGTAAAGTTAATAAATACTTTTACAGAAATAAAAGACTTATATCAATATTAACTTAAGACTGATTAATTTGGTGAGTTTTTTCCAACACCAATCCAATTCTTTTGACCTGTTAATTGTTATACTCTGATTTTTAGCTCAAAGGCTTCACGTTGTTCCAATGATCTATGCCAAGGAGGAACCACCTGAAAGAATTCCAACACTGCAGTCAATCCAATACTTTGCAAACCAATAAAGCTTATGATGTGCTTTGCAGATTTTGGGCCTCTAGAATGTAGCTCATAACCTTTTCAATACCGTATATGATGAAAATGAAATAAAATTTAATTATATTGAAACTTAAAACAAAAATAAAGAGCAGAAAATATATTTTTACCATTCAATTGAAGTATCAACCAACAAAAACAATTTTTTTTGTTATAAAAAGGAAGCACTATGCCAGCAGTTCAATTTTTTTCCCGATAAAATAAAATTTATTTAATATAGATCAGTTTCAAGTCAAATCTCTTAATTTTAAGATGCATGTCATACTCCTTAATATTTTGTCACCTGTCATGCCTAAAATAATCAAAATAACTTCATTTTTTCATAATTGTTCTTCAGCTTTATGTGGTATACTTTTCACCTTCAATGTATCAAACGTGAAACTAAAGCAATTAACAAGTTAGCATGGGTTTTATAACTTCATACTTGAAATGTTTCGTATTTTTAACTTGATTATATATACTTTTTTTTTTGTTGAAAACTTTTTTCATTAATTGTAATCCATAAATTGCGATCACAATTAATTATGGATAATAATATTGGCTTAACTATTATTTGCTGTTGTTTTTTATTGTATGTATAATCACATATATTTAATATTGATAAATTAGCATTCACATAATGATGATGATAGTAACCTTTTTCACCTAAAGTGACTCGTTAATTATTTTGGGTCTGGGATGTTTCTTTTGCTCATTCCATTAAAAAAACAAACCTTAATCCACTGAAGGCAAAATTGTTCATGTCGAGTAAGATTAATATGGATGATAATTTTTTTAAAATAAAATATTTAGTACAATTTCATGTTAAAGACACAAATTCAAAATTTTTAATTTTACATTAGTAGATTTACACTTGTGATAATAACTTTAATCCTTATTATAATATGTGATAAAGATGCACCATTCAATGGTGCCAAGTTGCCAGTATAGTATCTGGTGGCCCCATGCCAACATTTTCCCACACGGTACTTTTGGATTCTTACTAACCTTGCCTCAGCTCTCACGAATTCTCACGAATAGGCATGGTAGCGAAATTTGATCATGTGGATATTGAATTGAATTCATTCTGACTTTGACGGAGAAAGTCGTGTTGATCGAGTTTGGGATCGAGGTCTTATTTTTCTTGTTAATTAAAAGCGAAAATGAGTATGAGATTTGAAGGATGTTTGAAGTAAAGCATGATTAAGCAGTCCATCCTTCAAATTATATTTAAGTTATTTTATTTTTTATTATGTAATTTGAAGGATGTACTGTTTAATCATATGATGTACTACTTAATTTTAAGATAATATATATATTTAAATGATAATGTATTTTGGAAGAAATTAAATATATATATTTTTATTTTATATAATACTTAGATTTTATGATTTTAATTAAATTGATTGATTTAATTTTATAATTTTTAAATTATGATTTCATTCTCATATTTTGAAATATGTTTTTTATTATTTTTTTATGTAATTAGCTTTTTCGATGCATTTTTTTAATAACAAAAATTATATTATTTATCTAATTTTTTTAATTTTAATTAATTAGCATGAAAGGGACGGGATAGGTAAACCCGATCCTTAACGGAGACGAGGATGACTATATATTTTTAATCCGAGAAATGGATTTAGAGTCGAAATCAAGGATGGAGAATGCAAAACTCATCCTCCCCCGTTATCATGCCTACTAACGAAAAGATGACCCTGCCTTCTTCTTCGTTGCGTATTTCATGGACCTTTGTAAAAGTAGTCCAACATGACCCGTCAATGTTTATTACCGTTACATTTGTTTTAATAAATTAAATGAAATAGTTAAGACAATTGAAGAGTTATAATGTTTTTCAGGTTGCTAATTTAATTTGTCTCCATAGATTAGCTGAATTGTTGGATTTTTGCAAAATAATCCCTATGGAATTATTGCAAATGCAAGCCCAACCTCTTCTATCATCATCTTGTCGGAAGACGAGTGTGATATATCAATGAAAAAGCAAATTCGGGGGCTACAAAACCGTTATCCACACAATTAGAGGGGGGCATAAAATTTGTTCAATTCATTTAAATTTGATTCATAACCTTTCAAAAAAATAACAATTAAATTTGATTCATATTGACTCACAAGACAATGAACTGATACGGTCCGACTGACATTGAAAATGGATTCTACATTTCTTAGCTAGTATTTATCTTAAATGGGTCAACCCATAAATAAATAAAATTAAACACAAAGTTAATTAATAACAAAAAAAAATATCTTTTTGTTGTTACAATGTTTTTTAATAAAAAATTTAACTAAAACTATAAAAAAATGTTTTCTTATGTAGGTTATTATATATTCATAAATGATTAAATTTCATAGTAAAATAATTATACTAATAAAATATAAAACACAAAAAATTAACAAACAATAAAAAATAAAATTCTTCAACCCAGCCTATTATCTTATAGATCTAACTCGCTAAACTCATAAGTATGTGTTTGGAAAACAGTTAAATTTAACCAACGCAGGTGAAAGATATAATACAGTTGTTTGGACATTTTTGCTTTGAAAAATGTATTTTTTCTTCTTTTGTGGATACACCACGTATCCAAACTCACTCTAATTGGACAAAAAAACTCAGATTAAAATGGATTATATCTTGAAGTTCACGTCCCACATGAATAGGAGAGGTTAAACGGGTTGCTCGCGAGCCATGACCTATATATTCACATCTATCTGTAAATACTAGAAGGTGTGAACTGCAAATATGTAACCCTGAAAACTTTTTTTTGTAAATATGAAAGAATTTTAAGCAATAATTCAACAAATAATATTTTTACGGTGGTCCATCCTGCATCACTTTATACCTTTCCCGTTTTAAAATCCACCTTGTCTTATCTGGTTTTGACTCTAGGCAAAAAAACCAAGACTTTTCAAAGTATTAACGTGTCAATTCTTAAGATTAGTGTTTTTCAACATAACACCGAGTAGTTCAAGTTTGTCAATACCAACACGTAACAACACCTGTTTAGAATCACCTCCAAGTTCAAATAATAATTTATTTTCGCTAACTAAACTGTACCATCATGGAAGTAACAAAAAAAAAAAAAAAACATAATAGGCAAGATTTACAATAAAAAATAATAATTTGTACTTTTTTTTTCTTATTCATGATTCTGCCACATCTCATGGAAAATGTTACAAATCAACTACTCAAATAATAATATCCGACAAGATAGAACCTTTCAGTACTTGAGATGCAATGCAAAGCTCAAAAATTCCCTTTTTCCAATTTCTTCTATTTCAACGGATATCCTTATATGCATGTGTTTACAAAAAAAAATGCGCGCGTGCTTTACAGTCTCTAGAGAAGCGTAGTGTGGATGATAGTATTCAGAGAAAGCTCCACCTACATGGCAGTGTCATAAATATAAGTCTATGCTTTTTTTTTTTTTTTAATTTGTAATGCAGTACTAGTATTTTTGTCAGATCTAAAAATAACAGTGGAGGATCAAAATGTTGGTAAGGTTGCAATAATGAAAAGGTTAGTAATAGAATTAATAAGGAAGAAGAAATTAAAGAGCAAGGGTACCAAACTCAACCGTTTTATAATAAGTGGCTATGTTAATTCTTTTGTAGGTGTCCACATAGTCTTCCCATTGAAGTAAAGTTGGTTGAAGATGTCCACATTGAGTGAGAAGGTGGCCAACCAAGCCTACTCTCTCTCTCTCTCTCTCTCTCTCTCTCTCTCTCTCGTCATCATCATCATGGAAACCAAAAGAAAGAAAGGAAAATTACTAGTACATAAATCCCACAAAACAAAGAAAATTATATAAATCCCTCAAAAGGTAAAAGGTGGCTAGAGGAAAAGTAACTCCACACAACACAACACAGCCTAAGAGAATTGGATTCTAAGCTCTATAGAGAGAGAATATTTGAGAAATCTTAGCCAGCCAAGGAGGAAGAAAGAATCATGTGGTGCTGGAAAGGAGAGGGAGGCTAGAAAGAAAGAAAGAAAAAAGATAGAGCTAGAGAGAGAGGGTACCCTCTTCCTAATTTGCACTGTTTTTGTGTCTGTTGCAGCACTTTTAGGAGTTCTTCTATTCTAGCAACCTCTGCCAACCAACAAAATAAGGTATCTTATCTATGATCCTTGTGTTTTGTGTTTGTTTTATTAATAAATTTTCAAGATTTAGCTTTTTGGGGTTGTGCTAGATTTGTTAGTTATTATGGTTATTTTATCAATCTTATTAGCATGGACATGTCTGAATTAACTGACATGACCTCGGGATCCTCTTAACATAGTCTCAAACTCTAGAGCCTGTCAGAAGATTATGTTTTCTCGTTTTTGTTGAAGCTGTTGTAGGAAAACAACTCTCTCTCTCTCTCTCTCTCTCTCTCTCTCTCTCTCTCTTTCATGCTCATAGCTTGGTCTTTCCTTCTGCTCCACTGGAATTGACTAGGCTTTCATTTCATAGATCATGTAGGATTTTCCTTCTTCTCAATTTTCCTTGGCTCCTAGAACAAAAGTTCTCTTTCTTATTTTCATTTTTGGTGTTTAATTTTGACAATTCTGTTTTTCTTAAACGTTTGTTTCCATTTTTCAGTGGAAATTTCGTTCTCACCTTATATTATACTCCATACTCTTTCTGTGTAGCTTTAATTGGTCGTGTCATGTACCCTTAGACTGGAGTCTTTGTTAATATAAGTGTCCAATTAAGAACTATAGGACTTTCTTCTTCTTGTGTCCTCTGCATAAAGGGGCCTATTATCTTGGGTGAATGAAGGGTATTTCATTTAAATTCATTTGTTGTTTATTTATTCAATTATTTTTTGGCCATCAACAGCCTGAAAATAAAATAGAGATGCTGCCTCCTTGCTGGGGATCCTTCGGGTGAGCTTTACTCTCTATCATTCTGTTCCATTGGTAAAGAAGAAACATAATATGTACCAAAAATATGACAAAGCTAATTATTCCATATAGATTGTTATATATAGCCTTAAATGATAGAATGAATTAGATTTATGTGTATGTGTGTGTGTGTGTGTAAGAACCTTTTTGTGATCCTGTATGCTAGTCCATATTTATCTCATGTTTCTGCTCTGTCTTGTTATGGCAGAATTGTAAGTACCTGATGTACAATACATGAACGATTTTGATCTTACAACAGCTGAATTCATCTTATATTTTGAGCTAGCTGAAAAATTATTAATCCTAAAATAGCACCAGCATGCACAGGCTATGATATTTTGTCTTCATTTTCTCTTACAGGAAGAAACAGTAATGCTACTGACATGGGAAAGAAGGGGAGTTGGTTTTCTGCAATCAAGAGAGTTTTCACACACCACTCCAAGGGGAAGGTAAGTAATATAAGTTTTGTTACCAACATGAAGTTGTTGCAACTCTACAGATTTATATGTCTAACCATTTTTGTATAATACAGCAGGATTCAGATAATAACAAAGGCACAAAAGAGAAGAAGAAAAGTCTAGGAAAACTAAAGCATGAAGAGGCCAATTCATTCATCCCCCTCTTCAGAGAGCCAAGTAGCATTGAGAAAATCTTTGGGGACTTTGAAAGGGAGCAACAACTACTGGGGTTAAGGCCTGCCACTCCTCCGGAGAGGCCTAAAACGCCACCTTATGCCCCTCCTAGAGCTCCTTCTCCTAGGCCTCCCTCTCCAAGGGCTCCTTCTCCAAGGCCTCCATCCCCAAAGGCTGCTTCTCCGAGGGCGGCTTCTCCACGAGTTACCTCTCCCAAAGCCACGTCTTCCCGGATTGCTCATCACCACAAGGAGGTTGGCCACGGACCAGAACCAACTTTGAGGCAACAGCATGCCTCAGCTACTAAGGTCCAGTCTGTTTACAGAGGTTATATGGTAAGTAAGCTTTCATGTGTTCTTGTGAATGCTATAAATTGAATTTAGGCTTTGTTAATGTGTGTCCTTAGGTCTATGATTAGGAATTAAGTAGAAAGACAAAAATGGTAACAAATAAAAAAATGAAAACATTTTATTAAAACTTGTTATTAATGCATCCCTCCATGATTTTCAATGCATCTCCAAATCATTTAATACTTTATCGCTATCCCTTAAGTAATTAGGATGATGATATAAAGGGTAATGCATGCTGCCCATCTTTGCCAGAAGGGTACAAGTAAACAAAAGTCATAGAATTCAAGGTAATTGATAAAGCCAATGTCTACTTTTTTGTTTAGGTTCATATCATAAAAATGAGAAATACTAATAGCAAACTCACTAGCACACTTTTTCAAACAGACTTATTATTATGAAATTTATCGTGACTCACTCTTAATTTTGTAATTTCTAACAGACAATAATAAAGAGTGCGTTGCTAGTACTCTTCATAAAAATAGCTGCTTTCTTAAAGTGTGTAAGAATAATAGATAATATAATTAATTATTCTTCACTTAAATGCTCAAATTCACAGTTAAATTTGTCCAGCAATAGAAAATGGAACATAAAAGAACGCATGTGTAATTGTTTTCTGGCAAAAACAAAGTTAGCCATTTTTTTTTTTTTGTCAAACTTGAAAATTTGAACGGGTTAGTCGGCATTTGCATGCATAATCTCCTTGATCCAATCATTTTAATTGCTTTTCAGTAATATGAAAGAAAGATCAACCTTGTGACATATAATATTTGCAATGCTATGCAGGCCAGGAGGAGTTTTAGAGCTCTAAAGGGTCTGGTGAGGCTTCAAGGAGTGGTAAGAGGACAGAATGTGAAGAGGCAGACAGCAAATGCCATGAAACACATGCAGCTGTTAGTTCGAGTTCAATCTCAGATTCAGTCTCGAAGGATCCAGATGTTGGAAAACCAAGCACGATATCAAGCTGATTTCAAGAATGATAAGGATGCAGCCAGTATCTTGGGCAAACTCACTGTAAGCTTTCTAACTTGAACATGGGAAAATTAGGTTAGCTGTGGATTCTTACATTCGCCATTTTTTCGTGTATAGAGAAATGAACATGCTCTTGACTCGACATCGTTTGTTTTGTTCCACTAGAACTTATTGTTTTGGGGGAAAGGAGTTGATGAACGGAAAATGGATAAATGCATGTCACATGTTACGTGTTGATAACAAAAAGTTCAACTGCTAGCTGTTAAGTAATATGAACTAACTATTGCTTAAGTGCCAAGAACCATGCTTGGCCAACTCACTTTAAATGTTAACTACTTTTTGCTAATTTAGGCACTTCAATATTAAAAGACTAAATACGCACCCTTCACTTTGTGGTGTTGCCTTAATGGCAAAATTCTGTATTTGCTTTTTGTCTTTTACTGTGGGTTACACAGTGGTAGGTAGCTCTCTCTTTTCCTTTAGAGTGTGTTTGGATAGAGAATTTTAACTGGGGAAAGTAATTTATTAGAGAATTTAAAATTCATTGTTTGGATGTTTTTACATGAAGAATTTAAATTTTTGGAATTTTAAAACAGAATTTTAAACAACTAAAAATGTGGAATTTTAATTTCCTTCTAAAAGGTGAGAAATTGAAATTCTCTTCTTCTATAAAAGCTCTCACCACACCAATCTTTACTCTGTCTCTATCGCCGACAAGTACTCTAACCTCCGCTACTCCCATGACACCTTCCTCACGCGCCACTCCGTAAATGAGGTTCAAAATTTTAAAATGAAGAAATTCAATTTTTTTATCCAAACACAATTTTGAAAATTAAAAAATTTTAATTGATACATTTTAATTTTCCTGAATTTTAAATTCTCTGAAATTTTAAAATACTCCATTCAAACACACTTACTCTTTCCCAAGTGAATGTGGGATTTGATCACAATTCCTTGCACCGGCTGCAATGTACTTTACCAGCTATTGTTAGGCCAGCTGACACCTTCAAATTTAATGACTAGTTGAGCCTTTGGGTGGGTTACACTGGCCTAATTTCCTTGATAATCAAGTAAATTAATTTATTGAAAAATTCAAGTAGTTGGTGCTATATCTAGGAGTGTATAATCACAACTTGATCTTTTCAGCAATAGATGGTCATGCTTTCCTTGTGGCATCTATCTTGTTAGATGTGAAGTTAGTAACTTTCTCTGATTTTAGTCACGGTAATTGAAAGATGTGGTGGATTCTAATAAAAAATCTGTCTACAATTCTGAAATGAGTGCGTGCTTGTATTTCCAACTGCCTTCATTTTACCTAAATCAAACCAAGTGATTTTAATAATTTGGAATTTGGCTGTAGTCTGAAGCAGGAAATGAAGAGTGGGATGATAGCTTACTGACCAAAGAGGAAGTAGAGGCAAGATTGCAAAGGAAGGTGGAAGCAATCATCAAAAGAGAAAGAGCAATGGCATTTGCATATTCACATCAGGTACTCACCAACACAACCCTGAACACACACTTTCCACTTATGCTTTGCTTTTTTCTTTTCTTTGAAAAGGAGTAATAATTCTTCATCAAAAAGAAAAAGGCACTTTCTATTCATTCTATTATTTTGTTGTCCAATTTGGAATGTGATCACATGTTCTAGTACTTGCTTAATTCTTCAAAACTAACATTTTAAAAGAAAACGTCTGTGAGTGTTTCGAAACTAGTAAGAAATCACTTTTGAGACGTGGAAACTAAAAGTATTAGCTACTTAAAATCACATCAGAGACATGGAACCAAACATTCTTAGGACAGAATAGGTGAACTGATTTCATCTTTCCATTGAAATAGCAAATTCTCTATATGTTATAACTTTGTTGACTATGCCAAACAGCTATGGAAAGCCACTCCAAAATCAACTCACAACCCAGTAACGGATACACGATCAGGTGGATTCCCTTGGTGGTGGAACTGGTTGGAAAGACAAACGCCGGCAGCAACTCCACAAGAAAGACAAAGCTTGAAGAATTTTCAAATCACACCTCCAAGACCATACTCAGAGCAAAAGACTAGTCCAAGACCTGGCTCCAGCACTCAAAGGCAGCCGCAGCCGCAGCAGCAGCAGCAGCAGCCTCATTTTGCCTTTGATAACATGGACACTCCCACACCAAAGTCCACAAAATCAACCATAGTGACATCTTCAAAACCGGCCCGAACGCTTCCATTTAGAACTCCTCAGGCAAACAGCTCAGGCTCAGGCTCTAGATATCCGAGACCAGGGGGTGTGGGGTCCAATTCACCCTTTGATATGCCATTGAAGGATGATGACAGCCTCACAAGCTGCCCACCATTTTCAGTGCCTAACTACATGGCTCCAACCCTTTCCGCCAGGGCCAAAGTACGTGCTAGTAGTAATCCTAGAGAAAGGCTTGGTGGAACCCCAACTAGTACTGATTCAAAGAGGAGACTCTCATTCCCTTTGTCACAAGGAATTGGGTCTTTCAAGTGGTCTAAAGGGTTCTCAAGCAAGGATCAAAGGGTCCCAGATAAATTTCAGTCACTTGAATCTATAGGAAACGTGAGTGTGGATTCAACGGTGTCTTTGCCCGCAAGGGTGGTGGGAAGAAAGCCTTTTACAAGATTTGTGTGATTTATTTTGTTTTATTCTTTTTTCTTAACCATTTTATTTTGTCCATGCTGGTGGTGTTATCAATTACATTATGATTATGATTTCAGTGTATTGGTGATAGTTTGATGACAGGTATACCCGTTGTAAACTAATAAAAACAAAATAGGAAATGATGGTTTGGTAACTTCGATTGGATTTGGAGCTTTCTTTTTTTGGTTTTTATTCCTATTAACAGTATTTTAAGAGTATTGGTTAAGAAATCTTTAAATAGAAAGTTATTTTTTTAAGGATTACATTGAAAATAATGGGAAAGTATATGATTATTCTTTCTAATAAAAAAAACTTTCTAATAAAATCATTGAAAATCATGTTTTAAGAGTATTAGGATTTTACTTGTTTTTAGGGTACAGCTGAAAGGAAAGAACAAAGACAAGAGTTAATTCCTGTTAAAAAAAAAAAAAAAAAAAAAAACAGGTTCAGAGCACCTGCCAGAAGAGGCAATGAAGATCTAATGGAGGAGAATCCCATTTGAAACTCTCCTAGTTAGAATTCAATTTCTTTGACCTAGAATGTCTCTACTTCTATTAATTTATTATAAGTATTACTAATTAATGGTGAATTTGAATAAGCTTTTGAAAAAAGCATTTTTGGTGTTGCATATTTTTAAACTCCCTTTTTTCCGGAAGATACTTCTTTCATCTCTGAAAAAGACATTTAAAAATTACCTATTTTGGGTTTTATTTAAAAATGTGTAAAAGGCTTTTTAAATATGTTTTTCAGTTAAAGAAGCACATAAACAAACTAATAATTGGACTCTAAAAATCTTACTCTACTTCTCAATTAGGGTACTCTAGTTTTCAATTAGGGATGCAAATAGGTAAAATGACGTGAAAAGCTCATGAATTAATTTGATCTAATCTAATTAATCTTTACCGAACAAATTAATTAAACTGCATTTTTTTTCTTTGAAAAACATAGTTAGCTTTTTAAATAATTTTAAAATATTTGTAAACTTTTCAATTTCGTTATTATAATTTATAAGGGATGAAAATGAGTAGGGTCTTACAATACCCGTGTTAAAAAAAAAGAGTTGTATCTTGCTCCATACCTTAACTGATAGTAAAGTTGGGTACTTGGGTACCTATGTGCACATACATGCACTCACAATCACACTTTACTTATGTATAAATTTAATAAATTAATAAAAATATATTAATTAAAAAACTTACTACAAGTACATTGAAAATTCACTCTTATATAATCTAATTATCCACACATAATATTAGAAATAAATAAACATAACATTATTTCGTCCAAACTTAAGCCATAAATAAACAACATTACAAATATAACCAATCCAACAAATTGATTATTAAAATTAATATTTTAATCATTTAACAAAATCTCTAATTAAACTTGGACATCATGTAATGATGGTATACATATATAAATTTATTATTCTTAAATAAAGTGAAGCAAATATAATATAAGATATGTTAAATCTAATACCATCATGCTATACAAAACAATATTTGGGATTTACAAGTCAATCCAAAACCAAAATGATATTTGGGAATATATAGATAGTATTGGCCTCAACATAAAAGTGTTAACATGAAATTTAAAAACCAAAACATGATCGTATTTCACCGTCCCAACATAAAAGGTCTTACATGAAATAAAATCATATGACAAATCTTAGTTCAATAACCTCAATTACAACTTAAACACTTAAATTGGAAAGCATGAATTGTGACTTTAAAATACCAAATGAATTAGAAAATATAATTATTTTTTTTACAAAAAAAAAGTATATATATAATATAAATTATTTACTTAAGTAACATATTTTAATTATATTAATATATATATACACACACACACATATGACGTGTGGGGTGGGGCGGGATGGGTACCATAGTACTTGTACCAGCACTCATTCTCACAAAATTTTGTGGGTAAATACCATCCCTCATCTCCAGCTCCAATAAGTGAGTAATTACTCTTTCTGCTTGTATATACTTTTATAAATACCCGTATTATTATGTCATGAAATCATTTTGTTTTTGTAATAGATAAAGATTTATTTTCGTGTATACTATTGGTCTAAACTTAATTTTTTGGTAAAAATCACACCAGAGGCAGTCCTAGTGATAAACTCTTCATTAATCTATGCGGTCAGTCAACATCAATATCAACATCAACAATATCTTTAATCCAAGTTAATTGGGGTTGGTGATAAATGAACCTAATGATAGATACGAGGAGGTTAGAAAAACAAAGTGGAAGGGGAAGGGAAAGGGAAAGCGAAGATAAGATAACAGAAAAGAAAAAAAGATAAAAGAAAAGAAGGGGAAAAGAAGGAGAAGGGAGATGAAGAAGAAAAAGACTAAAAAAGGACCATCTGGAACATAGAGATAACAACGGGTCTAACTCTTTACCAAGCTTATAGTTTTTCTCCATTCTATCCTAAGACACACCATCCGCCAATCTATATCTCACTCCATTAAGTATTGTTTAACTATCATTCCCCAGGTAAGTTTTGGTCTACCTCTATCTTTCTTTGTGTCGAGCTCTTGGTTACAAACTTTTATTATTACGAGAGCATTCATGGACTGTCTCATTACGTGCCCAAACTACCTTAATCTATGTTCTCTCATCTTTTCACTCACCGGTACTACTTCTACCTTTCATCGAATATCGAATATCTTTATTTCTTATCTTATCTGTTTCGTATAACCATGCATTTATCTTAACATCTTTATTTTTGTTACTCCTATTTTATGCTCATGTTGTTTATGTGCTGACCAACATTCAGTTTCATATAACATTGCATGTCTTAAAGTTATTCTATAGAATTTTCCTTTTAACTTACAGGAAATTTTGCGGTCACACAAAAACTCAGATACACTCAATCATTTAATATATGCGCTCACTAATAATAAAAAATTCTAAACATATTATTCTATTATCGTAACAAAAAGGAAAAAAATATTAATCTATTTATATGTAAGCAGGCATGTTAATCCATTTAAAGACATTAATATGTTTTTATTTTTGTTTTTTGAAATGAGAATAATCATATTAATGAAAATGTTAAGTTAAAACATCATTTGTAGAGGCCAAAACCATCTCTTGCGAAAATACATCAAGCCGAATCTTATTAGGTCAATAAACAGAGACAAAGATGCCACTTCTTATATTTTATTCAGAAAAAAAAAAAAATACAGAGACAAAGATGCTAATACATGTGGAGGCATATTGGCAGAATGGCAGTGTTCACATGGGCAAAGGAAATTTTTTCCAACAGAGTGGTTCAAGTGAAGTCTGATTTGATATCAACAAAGGCGATGTGGTGAATGGTGATGAATCATACTCTGCCGCCAATGGGGGCTTCCATAACAACAGGAGGTAGGGGAGGGTTGGCTCAAAGGTAAATCAATTAAGGGTAAATTCGTTAGAATTGAAAGAGAACGAAAAAAACAATAAAATAAGGTAGGAATTACATTTTTATCATTTTTTTAGTTGAATTTTTTTATTTCAATTTACTTTTATTGAAAGAGAACGGAAAAAAAACAATAAAACAAGGTAGCTTATATTTTCCCTTTTCAAAAAAAAAGATGTTGATAAAAAAAGATCACATTAACAAAAAAAAGTCAAATTGACTTATATTTTCCCTTTTCAATGAAATATTCAAACATTTATTTCAATTCTATCTCCTAATAAATATTATTGTCTTAAAATATTTAATAATACATTTATTAAAATTAAGAAAAAGAGCAAAGATATTATACT
>PYAF01004624.1:41316-62299 GCA_007407185.1 Glycine tomentella
AATAGTATTATTAGTAGTAAATATTATCAGTGACCCAAAATAAGTGTCGTATTTGAGAGAAAGTTATCTTAAGATAAATATTTCTTTTAACTTTTCAATGTAACATTAATTGTTCTTTTTCATTAATATTTTTAATGAATGTTACTTTAATTTTTTAATGTGATATTAATACTATTTTCTTTCATTTATTTAATGAAATTAGTTTTATAAAATTATCATTCTTTTTTCTTTATTTATCAAGTTTTTTTATTAGTATAAAATAACTTAAAATAATTTAAGTTATATTCATTTTGAGACGGAGTATTTAATCATAATCTTAAGACTTAGGAGTAATTAATAACAAAAGCGTATATGAATATATACCTCACATGTGATTTCCATACATTTTAGGCATTGCTGAAATCATATGCATATATTGCTAAACAGAGAGCTTGTACATTCATAGGAGGAGTGTTGATTTTGAACTTTGAAGAACCTTGAAATTAACGGAGGGCAATAATTAATGCATGGGTTGACTCTATGAGCCTTTTTCTCCGATCCAATTCATTTTTCGATAGTGAGAACCATCTTCAGTGTCTCACACGCATATGGAATTATATGGAAAATGAAAGTTATTTCATAGGTCCAACAATATATAATTACTTCCTCGTTTTTCTTTAAAATGTCAGACTTTTGAAATTATTATTTTATTTATATGTTATTTATAAAATTCAAGATTATATTAATTATTTTTTAAAAAATAATTACTCTATTTATATGTCATTACTCTTTTATCTTAAAATAAGTAGTAGTTTTTTTAATATATTATTAATGATTTATTATTGATATTTTTATAAGTGTCATTTTAATTCTTTAATATAATATTAATAATAAAATTAGTTTCGTAAAATAATGATTCTCTTTCATCTGTTATTAATTTTTTATTTGTATAATCTAAACGTAACGTGAAGCTTAATTTATAATTTCGATGTTCACTAACTGTGCTTTCTAGCGGTCCTAAAACAAATCTGCTTTCTTGATGTTAGATAGTAGTACTGTAATGTTATTTATCCTTGCAATATTTTATAACGTAAATATTTTGATATTAATACATTTGGCAGAAACGGAACAGATAGAATGGTATATTTTGTTTTGTTTCAACTTTTTGGTAGAATTAAATTTTACTTTCTAAACTTTGTATGTTCATTTTTATTTTGAATTATAAGATTGATGTGATGGTTAAAAAAAAATATAACATTTGAATTTTTTTTAATATCTTAAAAAGTTAATAATTAACAATTAACATTGATATATTAATTTTTGTTTTTCTCACAACTTGACTAGTAGAATTACCAAGTCATTTATTCATATTAAACAGCAAGCTGGACTTTTTTACACATGGATGGGTGAGTGGTCAAAGTTATACAATTTTGCATATTTTAAAAGGAAAATGTTTTTCAAATACAAAGATACAAACAATTTTTAACTTTTAAATATATTTTTGTGATGCATACTTATAAAAAAGTTAAAAATAAATAAAAGATACCAATAATTAAATATAATATATTTTTTTTGTCTTAGTTCTTCTATTTATTAGAAGAAAAAAATCCTGATTAGTGCAAAATTCTATCACTAAAGATTAAATTTAGATATTATTTGAATAATTCAATCTTAATTGCAAGGTTAACTATTTATTTTCAACAACTTAGTTTTTAATCGAATATAATATAACATGCAGTATCAAAATGTTAATATTCTAATAATATAATTGATTTTAAATTTTTAACGAATCTAGTTCCCAACATTATATTATAAGACTTTTTCCAATTGAGGTCCAATCAACATTACATAATAAGACTTTTCGCTATTGAGGTACAATAAGATTAAGTTATTTCAATCACTTAATAAACTAATTCCTCGCACATTAATAGTTATAGACTTATAGTCATCATTTTCATAATCACAGCAAAGGAAATCATTAATCTTAAAGTTCATTTTTTTATTTATTTTATGTTTTGTTGATCTTCAAGTTTGGTTTACATCCCTTCATAAAAAAAAAAAAGTTTGATTTACATCAACATCAGCATTAACCTATTAATACATTAAAAGTTTGATTTTAACATGTTTAATAAGCTATGAAGTTGAAATCATATTTGATTTTTCCTCAAAAGTATATTTAATGACAAAATGTAGTCTGAAAACTCAGATTGAAAGAAATAATTATTGGGATACTTTTGCAAATTTAATTTTGATCCAAATTTAAATTTGCAAATGGAAATCTAAACATGCACTAAATAACTAATAAATTAAAAATATAAATATACTTTTTACCTAAAATATTATAAATTTTTTGATTTAAATATCTTTTTAGTTTTTGTAATTTAACTTTTTTTTTTCTTTGTCTTTGCAAGTTTATTTTTTTTATTTTTAGTCTTTTTGTAAATTATGTTTGTTTATTTTTTTTGTCTATATAACACTTTAGATAATATTTTAATGCCTTTTTTTGAATAAAAAATGTTGAAAAATGTTCATTTTAGTGGTCCTTCATGTTTTAAAATATTCATTTTAGTTCTTTAAATTTTAAAGTGAGTATATACAATTTTTTCATTAGTTTAAAATTAATCATCACAAAATAATATTTCATTTTTTGCACATAAATGAAACTAAAACACATGTTCAACAAACCAAAGAAGAGAAAAGAATCAGATTAAAAAATAGGAGTTGAATTTACCAAGTTATTGTATTTGAGACATCTTTGATTCAATGAAAGCTTCATGAGACCTCTGATAATTTTCTTGTTCTTCTCTTCTTTCTTTTTGTTTCCCATTTTCAAACCCCAAAAACAGATAAATCCTAGAAACTGCAATTTAAATCATAGCAAGAAAATACCCACAAATATTCTAATTTTGAAAGTAGAGAACAAAAATTTGGTAGCGTTTGATCTAGGGTTTTGGTGGTTCCTGAATTGGCAAAAAGTAGAAGATGAACAATGCAAAAACGCTTTTTGATCCATTGAAAGTGAGCTTGAACAGATTCTTGTGTACATTGTTGTCTCGAAGATTGAACAACTTTATTGGTCATCTTTGCAGCTTGATTGAGTGATTATTGCTTTATCTACTAGGCTTCAAATTCGTGGGGTTTGAATTTGATTGTTCCTCTTCCCTTCTGATTTTGTTCCTTGTATGTGCTAACAAAATCGGGAATACTTTAGATTTGAAAACACACTTGTATTATTGTTTCTTTTATTGTTGAAACGAATGTTAACCTTCATAATTTCTAGCTTTGGAATGATGATAGTTTTCTCAAAGATTTAGTGCATTAGACAAACCTTACTTTATTTCTGCATAGTTATAATTTTACAATAATAGTGGTAGTTAAAAGCTTAATGGTGGTTTTTAACTGCCACATTTATTTTGCAGCGTGGATAAGTTCTTGTCTTTCAATGGATGGTCCAGATTTTGCATCAAATGTTTTTGAACTTTTGTGGGCGCTATGGAAATGCAGAAATGACCTTATGCTTTTTAAACGGGAAACTCCTATTCCAAAACTCATATAGAACGATTAGAGAGGCGGAGAAAGAGCAAGCTCCCATTGTCTGGTGTCTCCCAAATCCTGATGAGATTAAAGTTAATTTTGATGCTTCGATTATGCATAGTAAAAGAACTGGTTTCAGGGTTATCTTCATAGATGAAAAGGGACAATGTTGGGCTTCTGCTACAAGTTTTTCAGCGTCATGTTATGATCCTCTGGTTGTAGAATCTGTGACCTTTAAATGGAGTATTTAGGTAGAGAGAAATACATGCTTCACCAATAAGGTGTTTGAAATAGATTGTCAGGTACTACATATATAGTTTATGGAGATGGTATTTACGATGAGATATATTGTATGTTGCTGAAGTGTTGAAGCATTATGTTTCAATGACTGCCAGACGCCAGCTTGTGCCTTTGTTCTTCACGAAGAGAGCAGGAAATAGGGTGGCTAATCTTTTAGCAAAACATGATTTTTCTTTCCATGAGTGTTACTGGGTTGAAGATTTTCCTCACCAGATATCTCCTATTTTACATGATGATGTAATTGCCTTAAATAGTTAATTGCCACTTATTCTCTTCTATAAAGTGCTATTTTCATTAATAAAAAAACCCATCATTATGTACTGTTTGTGTGCAAAAGTAATTTAGGAAATAAATAACTATCATTATGTTAAACTTATTAATAGTGTTGATTTTAAATGATAAAATGAACATTTTGACTCTTATAAAAAACATAAAAGATTAAAATGAACATTTTAAAATATGAAGGATCAAATTGAATAAAATTAAAAACACAAGAGATTAAATAATAATGTGTCTCTGGTTAAATATAATATAAATTATCAAGATCAAGAAAATTATGGTCACATTTAATATTATTATAAATTTAAATTTATTCAAAAAGTGCCTTTAAGTTTAAATGTTATAAGTGATAATTTCATTTAATGTTAACACTCATAATCCAATGGATAAATGTCTAATAAATAGAGTTAACAATTAAGGATATCAAAGAATTTTAAGCTTGATAAGTTTGAAAAATAATCATTATTTCTTATAATTAAGACAAAAAAAAGTTAATTTGTTATTTATATAATATATTTTAGCTAGATGAAAAATAAAAAGGCATAATCCTAATACTTCAATGTGTCAATTAGTTTCTCCAAATATTATAAATATATAATTATAGTCATCCAAGTTGTAACTCATCTATGATACTGGTGGAACCAAATCAACACAACTAAAACCTTTAAAACTAAAATCACACAATCAAAGTAATTGAAACTTAATTGGTGTAATTAAAACTTAAACAATGATCAAGTTTAAGCCAAAAAGGTATAAAAAAATTTGGGGGGGGGGGGGGGGGGGGGGGGGGGGGGGGGGGGGGGGGGGGGGGTGTTAAATTAAGAAAAAACAGCGGAGGGATCTTGATAAGAAAAGACAGATGTATCCCCGAATCCCGAATTGATGCGCATAAACCATTCATTAAGTGGTTGTCCCTTCTTCTCCCTTTCACTTGCTCCTCCTCTCTCCTCCTTCTGCTGCCTCACATCACTCTCTTGTTTATTTCCCCTTTGTTCTCAAATTTTCTTCTGCTTCCATTGCTTCATCTCACTCACTCATCAATGGCTCTGAGACTGAACCCTAACCCCACCCAAACCTTCTCCCTCCCCCAAATGGCCAGCCTCAGATCTCCCCGCTTCCGCATGGCTTCCACCCTCCGCTCCGGTTCCAAGTTAGTCCCTCTCTCAGATCCCCCTCTTCACAAACCACTCTCCCCTCTTTTCCCTCTTTTTATTTTTCATAAACTAAAAATCACGCATTTACCTCTTTCCAATTCGATTCTCAACTCCATTTATCACTTTGATCTACCGTTTTGTTATTATTTTTTTATTATTATTACTACCACTACTACTACTGTTTTTTCTTCTTTCTCTAGCTTTTTCTCTATCTCATAACAGTGACTTTTCATTTGAGTGTGTAATGCCTGAAATGAAAGCTGGGAACAGTGAAAACGACGAGCTAGTTTTTTCGCGTTTATTTTTGAAATTGACGTTTTCCCTTTCTTTTCTTTAAAATTAAGTATTTTTGTCTGTTGAAAAATGCTAACCTCGGAAGATATATTTAAATTTATTGGTTGGGCCATTCCCATAGGTTTGGTTTGGTAATCTGATGGTTGGGGTGGTTTGATTTCATTCAATACAAAACCATTGGGTTTTCCCTTTTTTTCTCTCTTTACTTTACTTTACTTTTTGGGTTAGCATGTATTTTCTTTGGGTTGGTGAGAATTGGAAATGGATTGTTATTTGGTTGAGACTTGAGAAATCTGTTTCATCGTACTACAATACCGACAACTTTTTGTTTCACTTGCTCAGTTTTTCTCTGTTTGTTTGCACAGTGGAGAAACGTGTGGTTAATTGAATTGGGTTTCATGTTTTCAATTCTGCTGTTCACTGTTTCCGATTTTTTGAAAGAAAAAAATATTGCATGTCTGTGTCATTCTATAATGTTCAAATTGCAATCCATGTCGAAATTCTTAATTAGTCCGCCTGTGATTGATTTGATATGGAGTATGGAGTCTTGTTTCTTAGCCTATGATTTATGCATATATTGTTTTGATGAATGATGCCAACTTTTTACTAATTGTGATCCTCTTGTTGGAGGTGAATATAAAAAGTATTGGTAACAGTTCCAAATTGTTACTAGCTGTTGCATCAAAATAGTTTTTCTGGTTGGTTGAGTTTTTGGATGAAGATTTGAGTAACATAGGCATGATGTAGGCACGTTCTGTGAAAATGTCCATTTATGACTTTGTTTGCAGTTTGTGTTGATCAATGATGCATGTGCACTCCATTTTGTGTGCCATGCACATGCTTGGTACAGGTACACATTGTGTATGGCTAGGTACATAATAGGTGTGTACAATAATATTTTCTATGGAAATATGAGTGATGTGATTATGTGACTGGGTATGGCTTGGGTATCAACCAATTTTATTTGCCAAAAATGGCATCATTTCCCCAATTGAAGATATGGTCCCCACCCTCCCAATTCATCCTTAACATATACCTGGTAGTTGTGAGCAGAGTGTCTCCAGTTTAATCATAGACATGGGTTGTGTATCGTGCTGCATCAAAACTGATTAACTGTTTGCTATGATGCCATGCAAACTGCATGTTCTCATTTTTATGATTTTTTGTGTGTTCATGATGGTGTGTAACTGTTGTACATTTGGAGGTTATATGATTATTGTTTCTACCAATAATACCATTCACTCTATCGATCAAATTTACGGGCATATGATCATTTGAAAAGTTGTTTTATTATTTCTCTAAAAGTCATTTGAATTTCTTTGTAGAGAGGTTGAAAATATTAAGAAGCCATTCACTCCTCCCAGAGAAGTGCATGTTCAAGTAACCCACTCTATGCCTCCCCAGAAGATTGAGATTTTCAAATCTTTGGAGAATTGGGCTGAGCAGAACATCTTGAGTCATCTTAAACCTGTAGAAAAATGTTGGCAACCACAGGATTTTTTACCCGATCCTTCCTCAGATGGATTTGAAGAGCAAGTGAAGGAACTGAGACAGAGAGCAAAGGAGATTCCAGATGATTACTTTGTTGTTCTTGTTGGAGACATGATCACAGAGGAAGCTCTGCCTACTTACCAAACTATGTTAAATACTTTGGATGGAGTTCGTGATGAAACAGGTGCCAGCCTTACTTCCTGGGCAATTTGGACAAGGGCATGGACTGCCGAAGAAAACAGACATGGTGATCTTCTTAACAAATATCTTTACTTGAGTGGACGAGTTGACATGAAACAAATTGAGAAGACAATTCAGTACCTTATTGGGTCTGGAATGGTAAGATCCTATACAACTGTAGTCTATTTTGGTCTTCTGCTATCGTAGTTTTATTGATGAATCACACAATCATGCAATGTCAAAGAAACTCTTGCTACCCATTTATATATAGTTTATTTGTTTTGAGGGGGTGGGGGGGACAACTGCCTGAAATATAAATTTTATTCATTAATTCCTCTGGATGCATTAATGTGCACTTTCAGCAACATTCAGATTCACATGAATGTCTTTAAACTATTGAGGGATCTTCTCAGAATGAAGGGCTAGATTACAAAGAATAGGACGATACTTTCTTGAAATTCATTAGTAAAAATTGATTATTATGTTACTCTGAAGTCATTACACTAATTGATTCTTCATAGCTGCTGCACTTATCACATTTCTGGTATTGACCTTTCTTGACTTATTGAAATTGATGGATAGGATCCTCGGACCGAGAACAGCCCCTACCTTGGTTTCATTTACACTTCATTTCAAGAGAGGGCAACCTTCATATCCCACGGAAACACGGCCAGGCTTGCGAAGGAGCATGGTGACATAAAGTTGGCACAGATCTGCGGCTTGATTGCCTCAGACGAGAAACGCCACGAGACTGCATACACGAAGATAGTGGAAAAGCTGTTCGAGGTCGATCCTGATGGTACAGTTATGGCATTTGCCGACATGATGAGGAAGAAGATTGCTATGCCAGCACACCTTATGTATGACGGCCGTGACGACAACCTGTTTGATAACTACTCTGCCGTTGCGCAGCGCATTGGGGTCTACACTGCAAAGGACTACGCTGACATACTCGAATTTCTGGTGGGGAGGTGGAAGGTGGAGCAGCTAACCGGACTTTCAGGCGAGGGAAGAAAGGCTCAGGAATATGTTTGTGGGCTGCCGCCAAGAATCAGAAGGTTGGAGGAGAGAGCTCAAGGAAGAGTCAAGGAGTCATCAACACTTAAATTCAGTTGGATTCATGACAGGGAAGTACTGCTCTAAATGCTTGCAACAAGGGAGGAGCATGGTGAATCTTCCAGCAATACCATTCTGAGAAATGTTGAATAGTTGAAAATGCAGTTTGTCATTTTTATCTTTTTTTCTCCTGTTTTTTGGTCTTATGTTATATGTCACTGTAAGGTGAAACAGTTGTTCTTGCATGGTTCGCAAGTTAAGCAGTTAGGGGCAGCTGTAGTATTAGAAATGCTATTTTTTGTTTCCCTTTTCTTTGTGGTAGTGATGTCTGTCGAAGTATAAGTAAACGTTTTTTTTTTCTCTGGCAATTTTGATGATAAAGAAAATTTAGTTCTTCTGTGGTTGGTTTAATTTTGCCATCGGGTAACTGAAATATATGCTTTACTAGGTAATTTTATTGTGTATCATTTTGACAAATGACTACATTTAATCTTGCTGGGATATGGTTTGTTATTTTCATCCTGTTTTACTTTGGAGTTTAGAATTCAGGTGTTATATTATAATCTAATTTATTAATAGGTTTTTAGGTTAATTTTTTTAATGACTTTTTCATGCTACTAAAAGTTCTAATGAAGTTTTTATTAACGATTCTATGTTTCCGTTATAAGGTCTTAGGTCTTAATTATAAAATTGGCCAAAATCAAATTAATAAGATAATTAATTATTAGGATGTATCTTTTTTTTTTATATTATTTGTAAGAAAAGGAAAAGGCATATCAAAGAACAAAAGAAACAACTAAATCTTTTGGGTTGTGACACCTATGGCATCACCAAGGTAAGCTTGGTATATGGTACAGGGACAATAATCTAGTCCTGTTGAGAAGAGTTTCCCGTCTTTGCAAGCCAATGTGCACACTTGTTCCCTTCACGGTACACGTGCACAAAGGTCACCTCCCAATCCATCTGCTTCAACGAATGGATCAACATGATGGTAGGGAAATATTGATGAAACAAGTTGATTTCTCCAGTGATTAAGTCCAAAGTAAGCTTCGAATCTGATTAGCAGATCAATCTTCCAATTCCTTTGTCTCTAGTTATCATCAAATCATGATAGATGGCGAGTAACTCTGCATGAACTGATCTTAAAGCCATAGGATCCAATAAAACCTGTGTCCCAGTTCCCAAGACTATCCCTTATGATTCCGCCAAATCCTGCTTGTCCTGGGTTTCAAAAAGCGCTCCCATCAGTATTAAGTTTCATGACAGTATTATAATATTTTTTTTAGTTCTTGTAATTTAGTTTTTATTTTTATTTTTTGTTATATTAATTTATTTTTTTTTAGTTGTTACGACATATGTTTTGTTTTTAGACAGTACCTTGAACACCTGAACAGTGAAATTAATAAAAATTAGGTTGAAAAGATTAAATTATAAATATATCAAAATAGAATCATTGATATTTTTTTTTTAATCTTTTTCACTCCCAAGTGTCTCTATTAATCAACCCATGCTCCTCCACTCGGATCCTGACAAATTGGTCAAGTTGCTCAAACTTTGCTGGCTGTGAGGGAACAACAGTTTCACCATATTCAAACTCTTGGGTTGTTATGGACTTCTCGTCCATGTGATCCTTGCCTACCCTCTTCAACTCGAATTGAGATCTCTTTATACTTCAACTGCTATGTTGTTTACATATCATAACATGTTCTGTTTTTCTTTTCCCCTCTTTTGTTCATTATGTCTTTATATTCAACTTAATGCTGTTTATGAGTGTTTGATACCATGAAACAAAGTTTATATGATTTGTTGCTAGCGAGATGGACCTTGTATATAAGCATTATACCAATCAACATCAAGTATTCATTATCGTGATGTATTTACTATATTCCTTTATATGGTACGAACTACATGTAGGATGTAATTTTATTCAAGTCAATATAATTATGAGCGGTAAAGTTTTTTTTTTTTTTTTAGTATTTAACACAAAAGACCATAGGTCACACATATGTAAAATAATTTTATACCATTATCCAATCACAACCCACCATATATAATAAAATTGTTGACTTCTATAATCATTTTAAAAGTCATATCAACAGTGATTTGTAATTAAACGACAATGTAAAACTATTTTACACTTTCAGTATACGACCATTAGACTCTTAACACAATCCAATTATTATACGTAATTAGTTAATTATTTTTATTTATTTGGGAATAAAGATAAAATAAAAAAAAGTTAGGTTTTCATTCGGCAAATGTTAATTGTTAGTCTTTTAGTTTTTGTTAGTGAGATGAATTCAAATCACAACCTCTTCTTCCTTCCTTCTTCCTTCAACTACCAAATCAACCTTATAAGTTATAACTCCTTTTAGATTTTTTTTTTTTTGTTATCAAACTGATTATTATCTAAATGATTTAAATTGTTTTAAAAACTCAATGTGCATTTTTTTTTTTTGCATGAGCTAAAAAGAAAAGAAAACACAATTACAATCTAAGAAAAACAACTTCCCTTACATCAGCTCGCAAGGGCTCCCATAACACCAGAGGAGGATCATAAATAACTTCTAACTGGCAACTGGCTTGAAGATGCAACATCCATCTTAGCCAGCACATCCGCGCACTGATTACCCTCTCTCAAAGTGTGATTCAACCAGCAAGACCAATCCTTTCCCAGCAACTGATGAATCTTCATAATCATGTTGTGCAAATGGTAACACTAAACTCCATTGTTAACAAGATTAACCATTGTCAAAGAGTCAGAGTAACAAACCAACTTCCTGTACCTAGCCTCCTAGCATAACTCGAGACCTTTAAGGAGCGCTAAAATTTCAGCATAAAACACCTCTAATATCTCCATTGCTAAGAAAGCACTATTATGATTTTGACAGAGACCGTCAAACCCTGCCACTTGCGGATTATCCAGAACACTCCTATCTACATTTAAAGCAATAACATCCCTTAAGGCCTAATCCAATTCACTTGCCTGGGCATACTTTGATGACATTGTATGCTACCTTAGAGCTTGAGCTTGGACGGCAAGTCATAATCCCTCACTTTCATTCCTTAAAAAATGAGCTTATTCCTCGCACCCTGAATGATCCACATGAACGTAGGCACTCCGATGCCTATCTTTGAAACACTAGCATGCATCCAAGCTGGGATCTCCACATCATCTGTCGGCTAGCTCTAGTCACATCAAACCCACTAGAACCATAAAGCTCTAGCCCGAGGTAACAAAATGGGAAAATGGGCTATGGATTCCTGCTTCGCATTACAAACCGGGTAGTTCTCTATATGCACAATATGCCTATGCTTAAGAACACTCCACACAGGAATAGCTAAGTGACAAACTTGCCAAATAAAGAATTGAATTGGAGCCGAGATATACATCCTCCAAATCCATTCCCAAGCACTATGCAACAGGCTTTGCTCATCCTCCACCATGAGACTTGTAAGAAGTCTTAGTTGAATATACACCTTCTGGGTTGTGAGTCCAAACCCAAATATCACGCATGTCCTCCACCATGCATGGTTGTATCTCCCTAATCTGGTTTTCTAGTGTCAAGGGGAGAGACGTATAAAGATCATCCAACTTCTAACCGTTCTCGGACTAAACATCCCTCACCCTTAGTCCCACATCATGAATATCTATCCAAGGAAACTACATTGCCAACAACATCTTTGTAACCCATGAATAATTCCAGAAATCCATAATTCCCTCACCAATCCTCATTTGAAATCCTTCCTTAAGGAATTCCAAAGCTTTCATAATGGAATTCCACATCACTAATCTTTTTTCTATTTCGAGCCAAAAAAAAATTCCTTCTTGAAAGTATTTGCCCTTCAACACTGACGTCCATAATTGATTCGACAGGTTCAAGAGCTCCACACTACCTTCCACAACAACATTGTATTATGCTCATGCGCCACTCTCACCCCCAGAGCACGTAACTTCCTTGGCCTTATAACTGTCTCCCACTTGACCATATGTAACCCTTTACCATTATGACAATGCCAAATGAAACCACTGATGGATTTATCAATGAAATCACATATAGACTCTAGATACCATTGAATTTGCATTCCATATGTTGGCAACAAGGCAAGAAATACATTAACCAAGGTTACTCTTCCTGGCTTATTAAGCAACCCACTTTTCCAAGCATGTAATTTGGAATGAACTCTATCAACCAGCTCACCAAAATTATCACGGATGACTCTCCCTTGAGAAATTTTAAATCACAGACACTTCCCCAACTTGGTTCGTTAACTGAATATGGGTAATCCCTCCAACTCACTTCCCAAACAAAACATGACTCCTCTCGAAACAAAAGTTTTGGCGTTAAGCCCCGACTTCTCACAAAAATCCTCCAAAACCTTGGCAATACCCCTAGCTTGACTAGGCCTTGCTTTAGCAAATAACAACATATCATCTGCAAAAAACAAATGGGATATTCTAGGGCCATTCTTCAAAATTTGAATAGGATCCCACCTACCCCCTGAACCTCTTTTTGAATCATCACCCCCAGTTTCTCCATACATAATACGAACAGGTATGGGGAGAGCGAATCTCCTTGGCACAGCCCTCGAGTTGGAGAAAAACTATCCAACCTACTCCCATTCCAGAGAAGAGAAATGTTTGTAGAACTAATCTTGTGCATTATTAACAAAACAATCACCTCCGACAAACCATACAACATTAATGTTTGCTTCAAAAAGCCCCAATCAATCCTATTGTAGGCCTTTTCCAAATCCAGCTTAAGGACCATGTCCCCATCCTTTTTACTAGAATGTCTCACATGATGAATCACTTCTTGAAGCATTATAGCATTATCCTTAGTGCTTCTTCTCGGAACAAACCTACTTTGGAGAGGGCTAAGACTCAGAATACGTAAAATGTACCATCTAGGCAGCTGCCAAATGCACATAGTAAATGGAAGCCTTTCATGATTACAACCGCCAAGATGACACAATTTATGAAGTCCAAGACTTCAGCAGATATAGCCACAAAAGAATCTGATTCCAAATTTTATTTCATTGTAAGCGACTAAGAACTTTAGAGAGTTAAGCCTTTCATGATTAATGCATTTAATTTCATAATTAATTTGAAGACCAACCCTCAACTTCTGTTTCGAGTCACGTAGTAGTCTGTGCGTAGTACGTGTGCAATATTACAATATTATAATACTATCAGCAAATCTACATTACTTTGTATAAAAACCAGAAAACATGTATCTCCAATGTTATTCCATGAATAAAAGAGTTTCATGAGTTTTAACGGCATGGAGGACACAATAATTTAGTCATCTTCCGACACAAACTTGGCAGACAAGCACAAATCTGCTTTATAGATGACCATAATATGAATGAAATCATTATTGTTTCCTTTGATTTGTTATCCAGGTTTTTTATGGTAAGAATAATTTCTTTTGTAAACTTCATTTTAAAAATTGTAAACCCGTTAGATTTAAGAAGCTAATCTTTAAAACCTTCGATCAATTTTCAAGTGGTTACCAACGCAAACTTCGAAAAACCTAATCATCCACCTTACCAATCGATTATTAATTTGATTTATTTGTCATCCAAAATTTCCCATTTCAAAATTACAACCACGGTGCCCCAGAATTGTCAAAACTCCCTTGATGTTTCATAAATTTTTTACACGAAAAAAAAATAGCGCATAAAACGAAAGGGCTTTGACATTGATCTATTCCCAAAGCATCACATTTAAAAAAAAAAAAAAAAAACTTTGAAACTTCAATAACAAACATCGATTAATAAGACAGAAAAAAGGGATTTAATTTTCTCTTTAAAAAAAAATGTTGCGACTTGTTCGAGGCCATCATCAAAACAGAGTAAATTTGATAGGCACGGAGAATCGACATTGTTTTCGCCAACCTTCAAGGCAAGATGCGCCATTTTTAGTCGACGCCCTTGCTCTGCAAATTGGCTTTCACTTTCAATGCAAAATTACGAATTATGAAATAACAAACACACACGCACACTCAAACAAATGCATAACATAAAAACTAAATAGAATTGAATTTATACAGAAAAACCCTAACCCAATTTTGAAGACGCCACAAGGCGATGATACTACCGTGCTTCTGGTGCCTTGTGTTTTATAGATGGTCAAGTGGAACGGTAAGCCCTAATTTGGTGTGGCGGCGCCAACTGTTATTGTGAGTTGGGCTTCAAATTAGGGTCATTCGGCCCAGTAAACTTTTATTAGCAAATTACTATTCCCACCACTATAATTACTAATTAAACTACCCACCTAGGTAATTTCATTTTTATTTCCAAAATTTCTCTTTCTATGAAAGTATATTTCCATTGTGTATTACATGCAGCAGAATCATAAATTTGCAGCATATATTTTTTCACCCCCCACTACACAACAAAATCATGTTCATGTGTATTCTTTTACAACCCTTTTAATTAATTTTAATTGCAAGTTACCATTTTTAATAGTATCTTTTTTAATTAAAATTGAATTAAATGGATAGAAGTTATCATTTATAAACATAGTAAAATTAACTATTATATGAATTACTTTTATTAACAGTAATCAAATCAATTTGTATCACAATTAATTTGATTAGAATTAAAAATGGAGGGGAAGAAAATATTGCGAGAGGAAAGGAAATGGTGAGCGTATCATGATGGAGAAGTGAGAGAGGAAGGGAGAACCAGGGATGGGTTGAGGGTGTAGTGCCAATACCAATTTTGGTAGTCACAATAGCAATGCCCCTTTTATTACTGTGTCGATATTATTGAGCTTATTTGGGGATTCTGCAAATCTTTCATCTAGCTTGATGGGCTATTCTTCGCACAGTGAGGTGCTTTTAAGCTAGTGAAAGTAGTCTTTGAAAGCTGTCTTTTGACTAAGCCTTCGCATACATAAAAATGCGGTCGTTCCGCTCTGTCGATCGATGGTAGTATAAGAGATCTGATTTGCACTTGTTTTTCCCCATCCTGTTCATTTTCTTTTATAAAAATATTTTTGAAAATTTGTGATACATCCTTAATGTTTTTATTTTCTAATACATTACAAAAATCAATTCTTGTAATGCAAAATTTCACATTACTGAAACTAGCTTCAATAATGTAGCTATTTTTTAATACATTGTGAATGGAAGAGGGAAGATGTTAAAGATAAGAAAGAAGATACTTTTTTTAAATAAAAAAAATGGTGTAAAGAGAGAGAAAAAAAAATGAAAAAAAGGGGTGACTTCTTTTATCCAGTGCCCACAGATATTCCTGTGGGCCTAGGGATCGATTTCGTTCAAACCCAAAACAGTAATTCGAAGAAAAAAAGTGGGTTGCTAGGTCCAATCCTTGTGCTTTATGATTTATAATAATTGTCATAATGAATTTTGAAATTGTAACCAAAACGAAAGAAATTTGTTAACAAAAGAAAAACAAATTGTTGGGGGGGGAGAGGGAGTAATTGAACAACACCTCCGTCGACATTTTGGACTATTTTTGGGCCCAGAGCTGAAAATTTTAGCCTCTTTTTGGTTTTTGGTAAATGACATTTTGGGAGTTGGTTTAACTAATTTTAATTGAGTGCGTGCTGCATATGCCATTATTCAATGTGACGTAGGTAAGGTAAAAGCATGTGAAAGATCAGGCAATTAATCAATGATCATATCATACCATATTTGATCCTAAACTCTTTATGGGATATATAGCCATAGGGTATCAACACTGACAACATGCACATACTTTTGAATGTAGAAACACATGTTGCACGTTTATCTGGTCAAAGTTAATTATCAACATCAACATTCATGTCAACATAAGCTCATCAAGACATTCAACCAGTTAGCTAATTAACTTCTTTCATATCATTGTTGCTTTGGAGAGAAAAGGAGATTAGTTTCGCTGGAAATGGATTAGTCTTCAAGATATAGAAGGACTATTTTAAATGGAAGGATTAATTTTTTTAGTAACACAAGTGATAACAGTATACTTTACACTTCTCTTTATAAATGGAAGGACTATTTTTTTTTTTTTGGCAACACAAGTGGTATGTGTATATATATCACAATCAAATGGGTAGAATTAGGAGCATATATATACTCAAATGTCAAGATAGTGATTCTACAAGATATAAATTATTCAATATCATCACGAAATCTTAATTATCACCACACACACGCACACGCGCGCGCGCACACACACACACATATATGTCAATCAAATGGTAGAATTAGGAGCACATATATTCAAAAGTCAAGTCTACGATATAAACGTATGATTAGCACGCAATAATCTCAGTCTTGTGATTAGCAGTTGTAACGAACCATATATATAAAATTCTCTATATATAAAAAAAAAAAAAAAAAAAAAAAAAAAAAAAAAAAAAAAAAAAAAAAAAAAAAAAAAAAAAAAAAAAAAAAAAAAAAAAAAAAAAAAAAAAAAAAAAACCAAAAACAAACCATATAAAATCATGCATCTTCCAACAACTGTCTTATCCGATGGCCTACAGTGTCGTGCAATATATATACCTGTTTTATACTGGTGCCGTGTAATATGCTATATACTATAATCTACCACACACACGATACATAGATAGATTAAAATTTATTTAGATGTTACATTATTACTATTTACAAAAGGCACGTGTATTTCCTTTTAATCTTGATAACCATTCATATAAAATCTTATCATTTTTAGCAGTAAAATGCAGTTCATGTTTCTGCATATGGATTGCGGGAACGGTTATGCTGCAGCAAAATTGAGCTCTGCTCATAACTTTTAATATACATTTTAAATGTTTGTACCTATCATAATATAGTGTTAAAATGTAGTTGAATATTCAAGACTTAAAATTAATACCATTAGTTAAGTTAAAATAACACGAGCCAATTGATCAAGGAAACAAAAAGTGTGTTACAATGTAAACATTTATCTTGATTAATTAATTAATTAGCGGGATCATAGTTTAGAAGTAGCGTTGAGGAAGGTAGCCTTCTTTCCAAGCAAGAAGAACTTTCCGGTGGGCATGAGGTGCGGCGGAAGCAAGGCGAGGGTGGCCGCGAGCGCGGCGGCGTCATCGGCGGTGTGAGTACCCTTGCCCTTGGTCATTGCGGTTTGAGTGAAACCAGGGCAAAAGCAGTTCACACTCAACCCACTTCCTCCGTATGAGTATCTCTTTGCCAACATTCTTGAGTATGCATTCAGAGCCAGCTTCGACACCGCGTATTCCGTCCAGTACGATGGCCACCCTTGGCTCTTCCACATTCCGTTTCTCACGTCTCTGAGGAACGTTCCCACCACTCCATCGATGTGTTCTTCCATCAAGTCCTCGCGTTCTAGCACTGCTCTTATCTCACCATTTTTCACCTTCTGCATATACAAATATTAACGATACTCTTTTTAATACTCTTCAGTATTCTTTTTTTACATTTTGGACACAAATAATGATACTTGAACACCCCTTTATTTTAAAAATCACACCAATATTTTTTATTTTCTTCTTCCTATTATATTATAAGTTCTATATATAAGTCTCTTTCATCATATGTCTAATAGCATTTGAGCTGTCAATTTATCTTTTTACACCTACCATACATGAGAGACAATCATATCAGACAAATAATAATGGTCATATTGGAAAGCTTAAAACAATTTTACTGGAAGTAAAAATATTAATTAATTACTCCTAGGTGAATATAAGACAAATGCACCGGTAATGTCGTTATATGTGAACACCAAATCAAGCACTCCAATACTTTCTTTATGTCGTCTCTGAGTGTCACCTAGAGTTCGACTGTTCACTCGTCATTTTTTTCCCGAAAGAAGCTAAGATAATGATTGTCTCACATTCCTTTCTAAGGTGTGAAATGTGAGTGTGAACAAAAGAAAGATATATATAATATAAGAAAAGTATAAAAGAGAGAAAAAAAATGAAAGTTGTAATGAAAAAGATCGAAAGAGATATTCCTATTCCTTCAGTTTTATATTATATATGTGTCTTTTAAGATAATTAATATACACTTCTTAAAAAAATCTTTTAAGTTAATATGACAAAAAAAATACTTAATTTTTTAAATGACGAATATTTTGAGATAAACATAAATTATATATAAACAAATATCAAGTGGAGTGAAAGTGAACACAAAGGGAATGCAAAAGAAAGACTACAGAAAAATCAAGTTGCACTGCTGTATTGACGAATTAACTAGTAAAATAAAATAATGAACAAAAGAAATAGAGGTAGATCATTACATTGAGGGAGCCAAGCCTTGAGCTAACGTTGAGAACACGAGTGATGGAAGAAGAGCAACGAAAGAGAGGGAGAAGAGCTTCAATCAGCAACTTGGGACCGTAGAAGTTGGTCTTTATGACGCTTTCTGCGTGCTCCACTGAGTTCTCGTCTAGTTCATTGTAGGACACTCCCGCATTGTTCACCTGAATTATCACAATATATTCGTAGTTAAATTCACTATGTTCAATTTAATAACGTATATAATTTAAGTTTAAATTTCATTTCTGTTAGGTATTATTGTAAAAAGTATATCAATCATTAATGTATTAGATTTTTTTTTATGATGTAGTTCAACCAATAGGGGTGTGTTGGGATTAGAGTTGAAACCACCTTAAAGAGAGGAATTGTGTGATTTTAATGCAAAAATTTGAAAGTAACTGTTTTATTGTAACTTTTATCTGAAAGTTTGTTCGTGTTGGATTCAACTGATTTCCAAACACACACTAGATCGATCTCTTTAATTTGTTTTGACTTTGAGAAGTATGTACGTAGCATGTGCACATGTGACATGATAGGAATTGAATTAATTTTAAATCAACACATAATTGATGTGAAAAGTAAAATAATGAATACGCACAAGAATATCCAAGGTGGCTCCGAATTTGGCTTGGAAAGAGGATGCGAAGGTTGACACAGAAAGGGGATCAGAGACATCAAGAAGTAGAAAGTGAACATAATCACTAAGGCCTTGCTTTCGGAGATTCTCCACTGCAGCTTCCCCTCTTTGTCTATCTCTAGCAGTTAGCACAACACTAACTCCTAATTCCGCAAGACGCTTCACCAATGCAAACCCTATGCCCTTGTTTCCTCCGGTCACCACCGCCACCGTCTCCCTCGACCACCACCTTCATTCATTCACCAATCACTTAACACAAATACAAGGAAGAAAATAATATGCAAACCTTTGTTACACGTATATATTATAAATTACGAACAAAACTTGGACACAATTTTATACATATTTTTAATATTGTTCTCCAATCAGAATTAGAATTTTATCTCCTAGCTAGTCTTGTTGACCTTTATACAAAGCTTTATTATGCAGATTATCAAGGTCAATTCAATTTTGATTGGAAAACAGTATTAATTAAACAAATTAACACATACATACATACATGGCCTACCTGGTTAAGCATGGTGAAGGACAAGGAAAATAATGCTCCGGTTCCATATATGTGTGAGAAAAAAGAATATGAACGAGTGTCAATTAATGCAGGACATGCACTGGAATATGTATGCTGGGTGGGTATGTGTATATATATAGGGTCACACACACTTACATGCATTAATGGAATTAATTAGGAACAAGACCTGACTCAGGAACATATAATATAACTATTCAAGTAGACTTGGCTCGAGACAGTGGCGGTGACAAGGTTATAACTATAAAATAACAAAGGGACGAAAAGCAAGTGCCAACCAGAAAAAATGGAACGTGTGATTTTTCTTAATTTGCATTGCCAAGTCTTCCATGGGCTGCGTTATAATTAAACTAATCGATAAATGCATTCGAGATATATCTCAGTTCATCTTACTCTAATCACCATGTATGATTAGATCACGATAACAACTTTTTTTATTGAATTTAATTAGAAGATACTCATCATATACTGTCATTTAAAGTTTATTGATATGAGATAAATTTGTTTAAACTTATAAAAAATAATTTTAAAATAAGTGTTTTTTATATAAATGTTTTTTTAATAGGAGATAGGAAACTATTTATTTTAAATAAAAGTAATTTAGACAAACATATTAGAAAATCATAAAACTGTTTATTTTATTTAAAAGTACTTATTTTTAAAAATAAACTTAATCAAACTAGCTCATGAGCTATCAATTCTTTTTTAGTTTTTTTTTTATTATTATAGACCACACTGTTTTCACTAGATAGAGATAATTTTGTATTTCTACCAGTTATAATTATTTTTAAACTAAATAAGATTATTATCAACAACAAAATATTTTTTCTGATTAAGTGAGTGTTTAAAGCAATTTTGTACTCTAAATTCAAACTCAAAACCCTTTGATTAAGCTGAAAGATACTCGTTGGTTGATACATACGTTTAGTAATTTTTGTTAGTATTTAACGTAAATTGTATGTCGTCCAAAGCTCAATCTTGAGACTTATTAGTGTATAAAATTTGTAATTAACAATTATTATAAAAAGTCAACTCTAATTGGTCTAGTTGAGAGAGTACATGAGAATCAAACTTATTTTTGTTTTGAGTAGGAGAAATATTTAATATGTAGTATTAAAAAATAATTAAAATAGAAGATAATAATGATAACTAACGTATCCTTAAAAATTGACAACTAAGTGACTAAAATAATAAAATGAGAAAGATTTTCATAATAAAAAAAAGACGTAAGATTCTTTCTGTTACAATAGTATTATATTTATATATTTAGGCAGGATGTATCATGTATATCATAA
>PYAF01004624.1:64369-77747 GCA_007407185.1 Glycine tomentella
AACTATATAAAATTTAAAATATATTAAAAGATAAATTATTTTAAATGATATACAATTACAATGAAATTATATAATTTAATGATATATAAATTAAAAATAAATGAGAAATAATAATAATTTAAAAGTTAAAAAATAACTATACAGATAATTAATTCAAAAGTTGAATTTGTTCAAGGATGTTATATGTCAATTTTTAAGACATTATATTGGGTTTGGTAAAAAAAAAAATGGGAGATTAAATTATTTTTTATAAAAATAATCTTAACATAATAATAATAATAATAATAATAATAATAATAATAATAATAATAATTTGCGAGCTTGATTTTGATTTTTTAATATTATCATGCAATATATGAATTAATACGTCACTAAATGAACTTAATTTTTCACGTAGTTAATATTATTGGTCGAGCTTTTTAACGATTTGAAAAAACATATAATTTGGTGAGACAATTTGATTTTAAAATAATTAATATATTATATTATTTTTACATAAAATTTAAGAAACTTTTATGGACAAAGATAAATTCCAAAATTAATTATTAAAGTCTTTGTTAAAATTTGATGTAACGTGGTGAATGCAATACACAAAAGTTACATCCAGTCTAATTCACCTAACTTGTTCTGATTCCAAAGTTACTAGCAAACTAGTTCCGTAAATGATATAATACACAAATTTGATTGATGTATAAGATATCTCTTCAAATAATGCAAGAATTATATCCAAGCTTCTTTGTTCTCGCTCTCAACAATTGCAAAAGCAAGTAAAAAAATGTTTCGACTACCATCTTGTCCAATGGTAGTCAACAAAAACAATTATCTTTTAAAAATCGTCTTTGTAGGTGTTTAAGAAAAAACAAAAAAAAAATTGAAATAGAAACAAAGACGATTTTTAAGAAAAAATCGTCTTTGTATGTCAATATACAAAGACGGTTATCTCTTATAAATCGTCTTTGCAGGTGCTTAATTAAAAAAAAAAAAAAATTGAAATGGAAACAAAGACATGTCTTCTTATGTCAACATACAAAGACGATTATCTCTTAAAACCAGTCTTCGTAGGTTTTTAATTTAAAAAACACAAAAAAAATTGAAATGGAAACGAAGACGGTTTTTCTTCGTATGTCAACATATAAAGACAGTTATCTCTTAAAAAACATATTCGTAGGTGTTTGATTAAAACAAAAAATTCAATAAAGATGATTTTTTAGAACCGTCATCGAAAATATCCATTTTTAATGACACGCGTAATAACAACGATTCTAAAACGTCGTCATTGGCGTCGCATGTTGTAGTGTGTGTTGAGTTTTGATTAGACATAAAATATATATATAAAGAAAAAGTGCAGTGATACTTTTGTCATTTTTTGCGTAAACATGAAATTGTATATAGTTCAGAACATTTTGTAAATTAGGGCCGGGGCACTCCGATAGCTGTGGTTACGCCCGTGAGCTTACTAAAAACTTGTACGATATAAACTAGGAGTTGGAAAGCTAAAAGCATATAAAGTAACTAATTTACTTAAAAGGGATAATTTTGTATTACGAATATTAAATTCTCTCAATCATTGCTCTGAATTATTTAAATATGTTGGATATCTATCTATTCAAATTTACACGTTTTTTTTTTTTTGCTGATATATAAAAAGCATATTAACCTAATTGATTAATTTTTCGTACAATATTTTACCTATGATAGAAAATTAAACCAGGATTGATGGTCCCCCCAACCCGGGCCCAGTTTATGCGTTGCACTGTTGGAATCCACGGGGCATAGTGCGTTAGCTTTCTTATTCAAAACCTTTACTTGAGTGCAAGAACTACTCAGTCCACTTCACAGTGAACTTAGATAAATTTATTAGAAAATCAACCATTGTTTTTTCACATATTAATTTGTATACTTATCTTAGTAGCTCAGCTGGCACATACCGTAACTTTGTGAGGAAAGATGAATTTTAAATTTTAAATGTGATTGAATTTTAAATTAAAAATTAATTTTATGATCAACTCACTAAAAATCAAATATCTGATAGTTAAAAAAAATAGTTACCTTTATCAGTACATGCATTTTTTTATGTCACGTGTCATTTTATTACTTTTTCTCTTTTTCTGTCTTTCCTCTCATTCCAAAGTTCAATTCAATCAAAGAGATTGAAAAAAAAAAAAAACAATCAATTTTTCTTGTAAAATGAAACTACCATATGCACAGTTCACTTTTCCATTTTCTTTTCATGAACATGCCCTTTACCTAACTAGTAGCTTCTAGCCATAATGTGGTCCTCAGAACTCAGATTCCCTACCACTGGCGATCATATTCTTCAGTTTATATTGCACTGCAAGAAAAAAAGTCACTCTAGCTTTTGAGCTTTGGGCATGTGACATGTGACTTATATTTTAGAAAAATGGAAGAGCACTTTTGTTTCTAAGTTCACATCCATTCAATTCTTATATAAGAATTATGATCTCAAGGAAGTCGATCGGGTGAAAAAAATGTGCAAATATCATTGCTCTATCTTTATCAAAAAGACAAAAAGATGCCAATGTTTTATATTTTACTGCACTTGAACGAACATGAAGTCCACTGTGACTGCTGCGCCAACCAAACACAAACGAGTTCTTGTGATTTCTTTATATACATGTCAGTGTCTGTGTGTGAACCAAACATATATATAGTGTGTCAATTTGACTCATTTAAAATGACCAACTTAATTACTTTAAAAAGTAAAATAAATAATCTCAATTGTTAACTATATATTCAAGCATGATAAACCATACACGTATTTGAATATTAACGGATGATTTCATCAACAACTGGGATTACCTATTTTACCGTTGCTCACTTTAGAGTTTAGAGGAAATACAACCGGTCTAAGTGTAATCTAAAGTCTAATCTGTACAAATTAAAATGAGTTTTTGTGTTGCTATTCACGACTAGTAATTTTATTTTAGGTTCAAAATAAAATCACTAAAATGTCGTGAATAGGTAATACGTAAGAGATTAATTGAGTATAAGAATTCGATCCTTAACTTCAAAATAAAATTACAACAAAAGATACCATTTTAATGGTCAATCTAGTGGGAGGCAGGGGCACAACCAAGTGTACTGCTACATGGACATCCACCCCCTAAAAATATAAAAACCTCCTAATATTTACACAATTTTTTTTTTTTTTGCCTCCCATCTTCTAATATAACATTTATATGTACCATTAACTTTTTTTAAACATCTAATTTTAATTTTGTAGCCTTTTAATTTTATTAAAAAAAACTTTTAACTTCTAGCATTTCAATTTTAACACACTAGCTTTCCTCTTCACCCTTTATATTAAGCTACATTTTTGTCTAATATATTTTTTTTACTCCGTTCCGGGTAGAAGAAGAGATTAATTGAGTGTCCAATAAAATTAAGCAAGTCTAGAGGAGGGGGGGGTGCACAAAATGCAATAGATAAACTGTTTCATCAATTAATTTTTAATACCGAACATTAGACAGAAATTTCTTACGCTACCATACATAAAGAAGAGCAATGCCAGTAATTCCTACTACATCTAAAAGTTTTAGCCCAAAGAGAGAAAGAGACAAAAACTTATTCAATCAAGGGCCATTAATCTGTGCTGTAAGTCAAATCAATGACCTTTACACAGTTATCTAATTTCTTGAGTGTCAAAAATGAGAAACACGGACATAACATGGACATGTCGCACTGTCATTTCCATACAGATACTCGTGGAGAATGAGTATGAAACATTAACAAGCAAAGTCAATTCATGGCTCAGGTTGCATTTTCTCGCATTCTTCCCGAATTGACTCGAAAAGAATAGTAGACAAATATCTTTCACCAAAGCTTGGGAAGACAACCTGCAAGCAATAAATATTTTGTGCATTAAAACGTAAGAGAGTAATTTAATACTGAAATTTCAAAATTATATGAAGCTTTAAGTACAAAAAAGATAAAATTGGTAGAAAGCCAGAAACAACAAATGATAACATTTAAGCAAATAGAGAAAGAAAATTGCAGGTTTTTCTGGCTACATACCAAAAACCCCTCCCCCAAAAGGAGAATAAAATTTTACTTGAAATTATATAATTCAAGCTAGTTATGCCAACCAGAAGAAAGGAAAGAGAGAAGAAACTTAGCCCATAACAATAGCAGGGCAAAAGTACATAATACACAATACAAATGATTTCCAGCCTTTTCAGCCTGGATACTAGGTGGATTCACACTAAGCACTATAGACAAATCCAGCTAAGTTTTCATTCCATCCCTACAGGTCCTTAACATAATCAACCCACCAATCAGGAGAGACGAGCAAATAGGACAAGATAATCATGTATAAGCTAACGGATGAGAATTAGTAATGTGCTACAATGCAAACAACTGGATACTTAAATAACATCAGAAAATGGTGAATAAGACATAATCTGCACACTGGTCCATAAGAACCAAAAATCTAGACCTTGCTTTGAAGGCCAGGTTGCTAAGAAAAAAATAAAATATAATTAGATTGGTAAAATGAGAACTCCATCAGTATGATGCTTTCGTAACTTAAGCAAAGATCAATCTCATTCCAGAACCAGATGGATTAAATTCCTTGTACAATAATGTATTGATTTAGATTTTTTTGTAGGAAATATGCATACCCCAATAAGCTTGCCTGCATTCTCAGGCCTCTTTCCAACCTTCAAAGCAGCTGCAGCAGCAGCTCCTGAAGAAATTCCCACCTGTTTTCCAATTGAAGTTGCCAGGTAAGAGGCGAAGACAACAGATACAAACTCTTCATTGGTGCCAGAGTTGAGGTGTCGCAGGATTTGAAGAAAATTAACTCAAACATGATGGAAGCTAAATAACACAAGTTCTTATGCCTTTCATAATAGGGTGTGGGAAGGATCATTCATGAACATAACTAACATTTTATTTAATATATGATGAGGGTACTATACAACATCATCTTGTGCATGATTGTTTCAAGCAACCATGGCATGTCTCCTGTAATAGTGTAAGTGCACAGGATATGCACGCCAGAACCCATTAAGAAACTCAAATCACATATACAGGTGAAAAGATGAACATAAAGGACTAACCAGCAAGCCTTCCTGGAGTGCTAATTGCTTTGCAGTTTCAACTGCTTCATCACTTGATATCTGCCAAATTCACAAAAGGAAAGGTTAATTATAATACAGACCAAAAAAATTGTGACATTCACCATTATTGTCTAGTACAGTAAGCAAAAGCTTATAGAGGTAAAGCAAATATAAAAAACAAATGTCAACATCAATTTTGTTTGCAAATGGTCAGTAGACAAGGAGCATTTGTTGTCATAATAATACATGCATGTTGGCCAGAAGAAATCCATACAACAGAATTATGTAGAATGACTCAAATTTCAAAAAGCGACAAGTTCAACTAATTGCTTTAGGAATAATTAGTAATACATTTTTAAAACACTCAGTTTAGGAAACAAAAAAAAAAAAAACATTGGATTATAACAAATAGAAAAAGAAAACAGGAAAGCATCAGAACAGACCGCTATAACTTCATCAAGCACATCTTGATCCAAATTCCTGGGCACAAAACCAGCCCCAATACCCTGAATTTTGTGAGGTCCTGTGGTTTAGCAGGAAAAAAGAAAAAGATATAACTTAAAAGAAATTAAAATTAACATATTGGATTTGAAATGTGTAGAAACTTGTTCTGTTTTTGTACCTGGCTTTCCACCTGTAAGTATGTTGCTTTCCAGAGGCTCTACACCAATAACCTGATACATAACGAAAAAATGCTTAAAGGAACCCAACAAAGTAGAAAGCTTTCCTAGACAAAATTATGCTTCGGTTGATAAGACATGAGCAGTATACTAAGTACATAGATTCATTTACACTTACACCAAGTATTTTATGAACTGTTCCTTTACATCATTATATTGATTGATAATATTAGATAAATTCGGGTTTGGCAATGCCATTGGGAAAGATGTACCTGTATTTTCGGATTTTGTTGTTTTAGGAATTGGCCAGCTCCAGAAACAGTTCCACCAGTTCCAATTCCTGCAACTAAAATATCTACCTTTCCTCTTGTATCTTCCCATATCTCTGGGCCAGTTGTCTCATAATGAATCTGTATAGTTGAATTCAACTTCATATATCAGATCATACGGCAGCACACAATGCTATCTATGTAGGACATCTCAATCAACTTGAATTTAACTAAATGCAAAGGGGATATACAATATTGGCTCACAATTTGAACATTTTCCCAACCCCTTCTTTTTTCTATAGCAATCTGTTAAGTATCTCAACAACTCTAGGAGTGATAAAACCAACAAACTGCATATTCAATTAGAAAGGAATAGTTCCAAGAGACAAGCCAAAAGGCTTCAACAAGGGAAATAGAACCCTTTTTCTGAAACAAAGCTCAGCCAAAACAGAATACCAAAAATGATCGCCCCTTTCCCCAAACATGCAGAGGAATATAAAGTCCTACAAACAGAAATAGGAAAAACAGAAATAAAAGTAAAATCATTACTAGGCTACTCCTACACCTAAGGATAGACCACGGCTCCAAAACAGCAGAAGAACACCTCAGCCTGCTCCACTAACGCCTCAACCTGCTCCACTAACGCACCCAAAACCATTACTCATGCTGATGTGTTTCTTCTTTTACCACCTCAGCATTAGTGTCAATAATCTTTGGTTTTCGCCTGGTATATACCTTCCATGTTTTCCCCTTATACCCCTGCTCCTCGGTAACATATCAATTCTCCCTTCCAACGGAACAACCTTGTCCTCAAGGTTAAAGTTTGGAAATTGTGCCTGAATGACAGCTTTATCCTCCCACGTAGCTTCTTCTTGTGGCAGATCCTTCCATTTTATCAGGAGCTGCACTATTGGAATCCCTGCCAAAGTGATCGCTCGGGAATTAAGAACAAATTCTGGAGAATAAAATGGGACTTCAACCTGTAACTCCGTAGGTAACGAGTCCTCCACCTTTTTCTCACCAATAGCCTTTTTTAACGGAGAAACATGGAATATCGGATGAATCCTTGCTTGTGATGGAAGTTGCAGCTGAAAAGCTACCACTCCCACCTGTTTGGTAACCATGAAAGGACCATAAAACCTTGCTGCAGCTTGGGATGCAAGGTGACAGACATAGAGCTTTGTCTATGAGGACAAATTTTAAGATATACCAAGTCCCCCACTTGAATATCTGATTCTATTCTGCCCTTATTTGCTTGGCTGGCCATGTGCGCCTGTGCTCTCTCCAAATGATGCTTCAATTGCTGCAATGCTTCATCTCTATCCATTAAGTCCTGTGCTACTGCCTCCACTGAACTTTCCCCGGGAATAAATCTGGATAAGGGGGCGGTCTGCCATACAACACCTCAAAAGGAGTGCATTTGGCAGCAGTGTGAAAACTTGTATTATACCAATACTCAGCCCAAGGAATAAACTTCCCCCAAACTTTAGGTTGCTCAGCACAAAAACATCGTAAATAAGTTTCCAAGGTGCGGTTAGTAACCTCAGTTTGGCCATCCGATTCAGGGTGATAAGCGGTACTAAATCTCAGCTCAGTTCCTTGCAACTTGAATAACTCCTGCCAAAACTGACTGATAAACGTTCTGTCCCTGTCACTAACAATGGAGGATGGTATTCCATGCAAACGTACCACTTCTCTAACAAAAATCTCTGCAATCTGCCTAGCTGTGAAAGGGTGTTTAATCATTACAAAATGAGAGTATTTACTTAATCGGTCAACCACCACCAAAATAGAATCAAACCCCTTAAACCTTGGGAGTCCCACAACAAAATCCATACTGATATCTTCCCATACAGCATTTGGAATAGGAAGTGGTTGTAACAACCCCGCCGGAGAAGAAGTTACATACTTGCTACGTTGTCAGATGTCGCAAGCGGCTACAAATTCTGTCACATCCTTCTTCATTCCAATCCAATACACTGATTACGCAATCCTTTTCAAAGTTCGAAAAATACCTGCATGCCCTCCAATGCAAGAACTATGGAATTCGGTTAACATTTTCCTAACCCAAATGGAACTAGCAGAAATCATCAATCTTCCCTTAAAGAATAAATTTTCACCCTCCATAGTATAATTTGGATGAGAGTCTGGATTCTGCAAGATTGTTTGTTGGATTTTCTGCAAAACAGGGTCAGCCTCTACCTCCTTTTTAATTTCTTCTAAGTCCAACCAAATTGGTTTTGAAACAGCCTGCAATTCCTTGTCCTCTTCCCTTCTAGAAAGAGCATCTGCCACCTTATTACTTGCCCCTATTTTATACATGATCTCAAATTGATAGCCATGTAGTTTAGCTAACCAATTTTGTTGATCCTGAGTAGTAATTCGCTGCTCCAACAGAAACTTTAAGCTTCTTTGATCAGTAAAAACAGTGAATTTTTTTCCCAACAAATAAGGCCTCCAATGTTGAATAGCTAACACCAACGCCATTAACTCTTTTTCATAAATAGATTTGGATAGAACAGCCGCAGATAAACCTTTACTAAAGAAGGCAATTTGGTGGCTTTCTTGACTCAACACAGCTCCAATCCCTCTACCCAAAGCATCACATTCAATCATAAATTCCTTGGAAAAATTTGGAAGAGTAAGTACCGGCACAATTGTAACAACTTTCTTCAAAACTGCAAAAGCTATTTCTGCATCATCATTCCAAATGAAATTTCCTTTTCTCAGCAAGTTAGGAAGGGGTTGAGCCAACTTCCCATAATTTTTCACAAATCTTCGATAGTAGCCGGTAAGCCCCAAAAACCCTCTCAAACCCTTCAATGTCTTGGGTTTCGGCCAACTCACAATAGCTTCCACCTTTTTCGGATCCATAGCCACTCCTTCTTCAGAAATCACATGTCCCAAATATTCAATTGAATTTTTCCCAAACAAACACTTCTTCTGTTGAGCATAAAATTGATTCCCTTGCAGAACTGACAGTACGTCAGTACCTGTTTCAGATGATTCAAATGTTGCTCCCAGTCCCTGCTGTATATGAGGATATCATCAAAAAATACTAAAACAAATTTCCTCAGAAAAGGGTTGAGAGTTGTATTCATCACACTTTGAAAAGTCCCTGGAGCATTGGTTAAACCAAATGGCATGACTAAAAATTCAAAGTGGCCTTGATGAGTTCTGAAGGCAGTTTTGTACACGTCACTAGGATCCATTCTAATCTGGTGATAACCAGACTTAAGATCAATCTTAGAAAAATAGGCAGCCCCATGAAGTTCATCAATCAACTCTTCAATAATTGGAATAGGAAATTTATCAGGTATAGTGACCTTATTTAATTCCCTATAATCAACACACATTCTCCAACTACCATCCCTCTTTTTGACTAAAATGACTGGGCTAGAGAAAGGGCTTGTGCTAGGCTGAATCAATCCAGCAACTAATAATTCATTAACTACTCTTTCTATTTCATTTTTTTGCACATGAGGGTATCTATATGGCCGAACATTCACAGGATCAGTACCTTCTTTTAGTGTGATTCTGTGCTCACATAACCTGCTAGGAGGTAGCCCTCTAGACTCAGAAAAAATCCAGCATAGTCTTCCAGTAGCTAAGCTAATTGACCTTGCTGTCTCATGAGAAGGGAATTTTGGTTCAACATAAACAGGTCTGCATCATCCTCCACGGAGTCCTGAACCTCCCACAGCAGAACTGAAAACTCGATATCCTTAATCTTAGTTAGGGATTTTAAGGATACCAAAGACTTAGACAAGCTATGATCACCTTGCACCTGAACAACCTTGTCATCTTGCACGAAAGACATGGTTAAAGACTTCCAATTTGCTATCACTTCACCCAATGTTTCCAACCAAGCTACTCCCAAAATAACATCTACTCCTCCTAATTCAAAAACGTAAAAATTTTCCACCACTGAAAATTCCCCCAATTGTAAGAGAAGACCTTGACAAAGTCCTTGTGAAGTGCGCCTCTGACCATCTCCCAATTTAATTCCAAAAGGTGGGGTATCAAACACAGGCAGCTTCAACCTTTTCACAACCCTGCTTCCGATAAAATTGTGACTGGCTCCATTGTCAATTAGCACCACCACCTTACATCCTTCAACCTCCCCCTGTAGCTTCATGGTTTTAGGCATCGTGAGACCCCCTGCCGAAAGAGGAGAAAGATTCAGCCAATGAAGTTCTCCATCTCCCTCTGCCTCATCTGCATCAACTTCACCTTCCCCATCCATTGCCTCCAGAATTGCGTCACCTTCTAGCGATTCTTCTTCTCGCAAAATTGTGACCCGCAAGTTTTTGTCCAAGCAACGATGACCCGGAGTGAACGCGAGATCACAATGGAAGCATTTTCCCTTATTCCGGCGACGGATGTACTCGCCATAAGGGAGCTGTCTTGTTCCACAACCCCTTCCCGTGTTTGCAAAACCAGCAGAGCTTCTCTGGTTCGACCCATGCGAAGATACTCGAGACTAAGAGTTTCCTCCAACATTAAAATTGTTATTGGGCCTCGGCCCACTACCACCCAGATTTTGGGACCCGTTTGGATACCCTCTACCCATTCCACCCGACCCATTATTTGTGGACAACCCAACAGCCACATGTCCTCCACCAAAAATTCTGCTATTACCGTTGTACTTCGACGCCGTATTAGCATTTCTCTGGCTCGAGATTTCTCCTTCAACTTCGCGAGCGATGGTCATCGCCCTCATCACTTCTTCTGGATCTAAGGTGCGAACCCTACTCCTTAAGATAGGTTTCAAGCCACCTAAAAAATTATCCCAACAATTGTTCTTCTCCAACAACATCCACTTGCTGCCAGAGATTCGAAGTTTTGGATATAATCCTCCACTGAATCTTCCTGACGAAGGGTCGTCAATCGCTCGTAGATTCTGCCGTTTTGCCTATCTTCACACCTTCTAATTAAAGCTTTGGTGAATGTGCTCCAATTCAGTGTTTGGGATTTCTTTTTCATAAAACGAAACCAATGAACAGCTCCACTGCTCATACTGACGAAAGCCAATCTCATTTTTTCGGTCTCTGGAATATCTTGGATTTCAAAGAACTTCTCCGCCTGATCTATCCAACCCATTGGATCAGAGCCATCGAAGAAAGGTAACACCACTTCTTTTCCCATTTCTTTCCGTCGATTGCATTATTTTCATAATCTTTATTTTCATTTTCTGCACCCCCATTGCTGTTTTCTCCTCTGTTTCTTGAACCTTCTTCTTCTTCTTCTCCGATGCCCATTTTTTTGGCCATCACAGTGATGACACGGTGAATGTCCTCCATTCCTGTTAACTGCGTACGACCCATTCAAGATTTGGGTGTGTTCGCTGGTTTCCTTTCGTAGAGCTTCAACCGCAGTCTCCAAAGCTCCTACCCGATTTTCCAGATTACTCATCTTCCCCCATAACGTATCCGGCAGGTCGGACCACTTGTTAAGTATCTCAACAACTCTAGGACAGAATTGTGATAAAACCAACAAACTGAATATTCAATTAGAAAGGAATAGTTCCAAGAGACAAGCCAAAAGGCTTCAACAAGGGAAATAGAACCCTTTTTCTGAAACAAAGCTCAGCCAACAGAATACCAAACATGATCGCCCCTTTCCCCAAACATGCAGAGGAATATAAAGTCCACAAACAGAAATAGGAAAAACAGAAATAAAAGTAAAATCATTACTAGGCTACTCCTACACCTAAGGATAGACCACGGATCCAAAATAGAAGAAGAACACCTCAGCCTGCTCCACTAACGCCTCAACCTGCTCCACTAATGCACCCAAAACCATTACTCATGCTGATGTGTTTCTTCTTTTGCCACCTCAGCATTAGTGTCAATAATCTTTAGTTTTCGCCTGGTATATACCTCCCATGTTTTCCCCTTATACCCCTGCTCCTCAGTTGGTAACATATCACAATCTTAGATAATAATGCCTAAGGAGACAATTTTTCAAAAAAAGTTAAACTGGCTGCATGACTTTGTTACTTCTGGAAACCTTGTAACTAACTTTAACCTTGTGTGTGTGTCCCACGTGTCATGATTAAGTGTTGCTGAAAGCTAATAACAGAAGAATGCATTAAGGGAGAGAAAGAGTATAGAAAACAAAGATCAGCAATCATCTTTGAGCTCTAAAGGACACAGCAACAGGAAATCTCAGAGAGAGAGAGAGAGAGAGATAGAGAGCACATCAAATCAAAAGAACCAAGCAGTTCCTTTGCATATTAGAGAAGAAGCTCCTCTAGAAGACCACGGGCAGAAAAGACAGAACAGCTAAGATTAAAAAAAATCATCTCATCTTTTATCACAACTAAATATCTTCAAAATTCAAATCAATAGTAAAAAACTAAAAATGATTGTTGACAGATTACTAGTTTGTAAAAGCATATAAGTGTTTCAAATTATGCTTTTTCCAATGATAAAGTGCATGTGAAACAGTGAAAGTAATTTGAAACAGTTTATTGTGACAAACATTACCAAGGTCATCATCCCTGAAGAGAAAGTAACCCAAGAATGGGTTTGATGAACTCACCATTGCTGCCAGCTAGAGTTCTAAGGTTAGGTCATCCATTTTTAAAAAACAGTACCCACTAGAATTAACACTAACAACATTGATGAAATCCTAGTTGATGCCAGCTAGAGTTCTAAAGTAGGTCATTCATTTGAGGAACAGTTCTCACAAGAATAAACAATAATGAGATGTTGCAGCCGCACAGACCAAACAATATCTTATCTCTGAATAGGTGTATGTCTGTGTGATGGGATACTAAACTTCATAAATGGCTATAGATTTACTAATACATTGTCCAGCTGTTAGATACATAAGGGCCTTGGTGTTTGGTGTAGGCTCATTGGTATGTCTAGGGAAACTTGATTATGCTCTCATAGTCACAGCTATGAGCATTTTCTTCAAATCAAGTTTATGGGCTTGATAAAGTGTGGTGGCAATGGGATGTATATGTTGTTAATTGGTGCCTTTAGGAACCGAGAGCCGCCCAGGGACTGCCGGAGGGGGCTTGCTTATAAAAAGAAGATAGGCCGGTCAAAACAACGCGCAACGGGCTCTCCGCTCTTGGAGCAAAATGCATTTATCTTTAAGGGAAAATTTGCTTTTGCATCTCAATTAACGTGGTCTTTGTGACTATGGTTTCAAGCAAGACTTTCAACTAAAGATAAGTAAGAGAAGTATCAATTACTATTAGGGACCTATACTGGAAAACTTTCTTGAATCCCTAATTCAGCACAGTGATATTCTGAACAATACTTTCACACACCAAAGATACTGAATAATGCTTCTTTATTTATTACTGACGAATGAAAATACAATCACAAGAGATTACTCTCTTCACAAGGGACTTTTCCCTTCTCTAACATAAATTCCTCTCTCTCTACCC
>PYAF01004624.1:77847-114629 GCA_007407185.1 Glycine tomentella
ATTACTCTCTTCACAAGGGACTTTTCCCTTCTCTAACATAAATTCCTCTCTCTCTACCCCCCATAACAGAGCACAGGTTATATTTATATCACACCCTGTTGTCTGTTGTTATCTTTTTACATAACTACCCTCCCATCTTATTTCTACGAGAGTACACTCTCCATATTACCGGCTTCTCACTCTTTTTATTCGTAACAATTACCAATGCTGAATACAAATGTACAACACACAGGCCTAACCTTGGAGGCTGGAGATAATGATGCACCCTGCAAGGGTTCGCATTCCCAAGAACATAGGATTCGAGCACTTAAACATAGAATAATCTGTTATCATTTACCTTAGGATTTGAAGGATTATCAAATTGTTGAAGCATGTATGCATTGGGGGTACTTTTTAAAATTTCTTCAGCTTTTTGAACTGCTCCATTCATGCCCTTTGCTGCATCAGTCAAAACAAGCTCGGCCCCAAATGCTTTCAAGAGAACTCGTCTTTCTAAACTCATTGAAGCAGGCATTGTCAAAATGAGTTTATATCCTCTTGAAGCTGCTATAAAGGCAAGACCAATTCCGGTGTTCCCGCTAGTAGGTTCCACCAATATACTCTGAAATGCACATGAGAAACAAGTTAACTCAGAATGACAAAAACTTATGAAGCAGCATAAAATTTATTTGGCCACAGCTAATCTGAATAAAGTAAATCACAACAAAATTTAACTAGCTCTTATGAAGAACACAATGTGCTTTTCCAAAAAAACACATATGGTTGCAGCATCAAAGTAAAGGAAACTATACTGCTTCATTGCACCCCAAAGCAAAAGGTTGACTTGCCAAAATGTCCAGACTAAGTTGCAGTTTCTAGAATTGTCAAAACCAGTAAATATACAAGCAAAGTTGTGTAACATGTCATATTGATAACAGAAAAATGTTTATAATAAACATATAACCCTCTTAAACTCGGATTAGGGCATATAAAGTCTCACAACATTTTAAAAAATGGCTCATATGCAGTCACATTATAAAAGCACAACATGCTCCAAAGCATGCAAGCATAATTTCTTGACAAAAGGCATGTGTATTGATGATTTTGTTTCTTGTTTGAGAATAATTCCTGTAAAGACAGAGAAAGAATGATTGTAGAGAAAATGAGAGATACGACTTTTTGGTTTGAATATGCATAAGTGATTAACAAGGTGCATGGTTAGTTTTATTATAGTCAAGCAGGGAGCTGTAGTGCCAGGGTGCAGCCCAAGAGTATAGACATATGGACATAATACACCATATACATCATCAATGTACAGATACTATTTCTAAAGTTTATAGTTCCTACCAAAAAATTATTCTTCACTTCAATTAATGCCTGCTATGCATTACATATGTGGCTCTAGAACAATATTGCTAAAGAACATTTAAAAAATATGGTGTGTCCATAATGATCAACCATAAGACCATTTGATACCTAAATACCAAATGCCAAGCATGGGAAGAATAAGTCATTTAGGTTGTCTGCATTAGCCATGGTGGACAAGCAGCAATAATTATAGGGAAATCGCATGTTACACATACTATGAAATCCACATTTGCTTTCTATCATTTTTACCTTCCCAGGTGTTATAGCTCCTCTCTGCTCAGCATCATTTATCATACTAAAACCAATCCTGCAAGATGAAAAATCAGAAGCATTAAAGAATGTTTTTTTACCAGAGACAGAATAAACCTCCAATATGCAAATTTATGTGACCAAATAACTTATGCAGGCTCATATAAATACCATCATCAGCCTCATATATGAACTTTTGAGTTTATACCTAACAATAACTGAAATTATCACCTAATAATGGATGCATAACTAAGTGTTTTTACTTGTGCCATATAAGGAGTTATACGTACATCCATATTAATATTCAATACTTAGTGTAAAGCTATACATGTCAAGTCAACCTAACAAATAACAAAAGAAACAATAAAAAAACAGCAAAGAAATCAATAACAAAATCAAACCAGCTGCTTTTGTCACTTTGAAACATTTTGGGCTTGCTTGGTTTATGGAAATATTTTCTGTTTTCATTTTCTATTTTGCACTAACAATTATAAGAGAAGTGTCAACAGTACACTCTTTAGTCTTTAGTATTGTTTCATCCTCCAAAAAGGTGAAAAGTCAATTTAATTACCTCACACGCAGGTCACATTTCACAGAGTATGTTTTCAAAAGTATATTGCGAAGATTCTCTAGTCACAAAAAATGATAAATTGTTTTCACTTTATTTCATGTTTTCAAAAGATGAGTTTAATTAATATTACATTGTTGGTCTAAAATAATTTTACACAGACATCCGATAGAGATTAATTTTATCACTACATCATATTAATGAATAAGATGACACATTAAAATGGTCAATTCTTATTGAATGTATGCGTAAAAATGTTTTCCACCATTAATGTGTATAATTTTGGATGTCAGTTGGGAAAGTTCAAAAGTACTTTTATTTCTAAAGTATCAGTACCAAATTCTTTCTTTGGCTACGTTTGGTTTAAAGTATGAAAAGTACTTTCACAATTCCAATGCATAATTGCAAAATCCAATGAACAATTAAAGAAGGAACAAATAATGTTACTTCATAACTAAAATTACTTGAGTTCTGTCAACTTCAATCCAAACATCCACTTTCATTTTATACTTTGGAATCCATGAATGAGCATTGGAATTCCCAAAAGCACGTTTCAAACTTTTATCTAAACATAGCCTATACTGTTAAAAAGTACTTTTGAGTTTTGTCAACTTCAATCCAAACATCCACAATCATTTTATACTTTGGAATCCATGAATGTGCATTGGAATTCCCAAAAGCACGTTTCAAACTTTTATCTAAACATAGCCTATACTGTTAAAAAGTACTTTTGAGTTTTGTCAACTTCAATCCAAACAACCACAATCATTTTATACTTTGGAATCCATGAATGTGTATTGGAATTCCCAAAAGCACGTTTCAAACTTTTATTTAAACATAGCCTATATTGTAAAAAAAGTTTTGCACAAAAACATTTTCACTAGGACCACAACAATAACAAAGCTTTATCCCAGTAGGTGAGATCGGTTGCAGGGATTACACTACGTTTAAAAACCACACCCCACGTAAATAAAACAGTGAGAGATAGGAGATTTCACAAATCACAAGTCCAACAAGTAACAATTGAAGTTTCTCACCTGTCCTTGACACTACAACAGGGCTCCATAATCTCAAGCTTGGCAGCAATATTGGCCACAGAACCCTTCACGATATTGTTCAGGTAAACCATTGGCGTTTTCCCTATGAGCTGCGCCACGTCAGCAGCAAAAGAAAACGAACAAAAATTAACGCTGAATTCTCACGCATAAGCGAAACCACACAAAAAACCGAAGAATTGTTTATCCACGGACCTGGGTGACATCTTCAGCAATGTTGAGACCTTCGATTTCGGTTTGGGGCTTAACGGAGACAGCTTTGCAGACAACGGTGGAAGGCGGCGAGATCCTCGTCGCGAGTGGTCTCCGACAGTGGCTGTTAAATTGTCTCAGTGACGTGGCGGCGGTGGTGCGGGGGAAAGTGGAACAGTACTGAGTGGGAGCACGCGAAGAACAAGTCAACGAGTTGATTAAGGAATCAGAAGCCATTGGAGGAAGGTTGGGAAATGGAGAACGACGACGTTTATTGAGTTGAGTTGAGACGAAACCCAACCCAAAGTCACTGTCACACAAACACAATGAATATGAGGCACTCCCAAGTCCCAGTACGACTAAATTACATTCGCAGATGTATTTTTTCCGAATTGAATCTAATATTTAATATAAAGGGAACATATATTGATCACATTATTTTAATGAAAATTTATATATAAAATAATATTATATTTTTTTTCAAAATTACATCTTGAATTTTATAATTTTCATTTTTTAACAACCTCTTTTGACTTATTATCATTACCTCCTCCTTCCTCTATCATGACAATATCATCTCTTTCTTCTCATAGTCATTATTGCCTGTCAACACGATGTTCGGATGCACCACTCTCGTTGTAACCATCGTCACCATCGTAGTCATCGTTGTCATCGTCATATCTACCTCCACCACCTCCTCATCCCTCGTCGTAACTTCGGTTACCATCACCGCTGCGTCTGGTTCCCTAGACACTAGTGTCGTCGGGACTAGCGACATTAACAGCCTTTGCGCCTCCGTCAGAGTCAAATTCAAGGGAGGGATATCGGATGCAATTTAAAAAAAACACAGGAAGTATGAGTGGAATTTACTCTAACTCTAACGAGCAATTTCGTCTGCTCAGGTATTTCAATTGACGTTAGATAACAACATTAACATAAGGGATAAAAGTAATGTATAAAAAGGGAGAGGTATCGGGTGCAATTTGAAAAAATCAAGGGGATGCAAATGTAAATTACTCGAATATATAACGGTCTTTGTAGTTGCTCACTCTCTCATGATTCTAGATTGGAAAAATGGGTCGCAAAGGGACAAGCAATTTTATTATTACATAATAAATGACAAAAATGTCACAAACCAACATACATACACAACAAGTCATTTTTATTATCACTATAGTAATTTTATAGCCTTTTTCTTATTCTTTGTGTTTTATTATTTTATATGATAATAAGAAATTATATTAATTTAACAAGTATGTGTTTAATTTTATATTTTAAAAGATAATATATAAGATTATAAAATATAATAAATTAAAAATAATAGAATTTGAATTTTGAACTATTTTCGCATAAAATTTATATTAATATTATATTTTGCACCAAATATTCACATGAGTACTCGGGTGTAGTGATGAAGGAGTGTGTTTTTCACTCCAAGGACCATGTTTTTAGTCATTCCTTAAGCATTTTTAAAGTTATTATTAAGAAAATGTTGGTCAACTTTTTAGCCTAGTCAACGTTTAAAATTTATCAGTCAATGGTTAGGTAATGGTTAAAATCAGTGACTCATATAGTGAATTTTGAAATATAGGAGGACTCGGATAGTGAATTAAAAAATAGGAGAACCAATTTGGTGAAATAGGAAAAATAAGGTATTTTGCAACTAAGCCTTAAATTGAAGTTAATTTGAAATTTTAGTGCACATATTGTACTAAAGTCATATTGGGTCTTCATCAGTACATAAATTCGACTTATACTATATTGAACCTTAATAAATCATTAATGTTACACTCATGTCTTATATTTTAAAATAGATTTTACAAAATTTGATTATGACATATTTTCATAATATAAAAGGGTATTTATTTATTATAATTTTTAAATAATTATATAAAACAAACAATTATTTTGTACAAAACATAAATTAAAAGACTAATTATAAGCATGATTTATTTATCTTAATAAATAATGTAAATATTGGTTTGATAATTTTATTAAAAATTATCATAGTACAATTAAAAATATTTATTATGATTTATAAAATATTTAAAATATTGATTTGTGAATTTAAAATATTACTAATATATTAATTTCAATACTTTTCAAGTATAAAGTGTATTTAAGTATATTATATATTTATTATGATTTATAATAAATTAAAACTTTAGTTTCTTACAACCATAAAAAAAAAAAAAGACAAAAGCTTTCAAACTTGGGATGTACATTTAAATTAGGTATGCCCACCCTTAGTTTGCATGTATTGGCTTACCTTCTTTTGTTAGCTCTTTACTATACTATCATAACATATTGTATTGTCAATCTTCATCCCATTCAATCATTTGTAATGCCAATTGTTTAGCTTTAAATGTAGGCCCTAAAGTAATGTTAGTTGAAAACCTAGTCCTGATGTAATTAACTACTTAACTAATGGACATTTTAGGATTTGCCTTCAACCTTTTCAACAATTGTCTTGCTACCCATGCAACCTTTGCATTTTTTGTGGCAAGTACTTGTTCACACTGATGCTTAGAATGCAATGTCTTAATGCTGAATGTTTGGATTTTTCATATTGATGCGTAAAAATAGTGCTCACACAAGGACAAATATATCCTTTATATTAGTACCAAAGCCTTTGATCAAGGTCAAACGATGCTCTTTACCTTAAATCAATACTCCAATGATCATGGATATATCAATTTAAGTCAAATGATATAATCAATTCCAGGAATGATCAATTAAGGATTAACTAACCTATCGGAGATTACCCAACCAATTTAATCATGCAATTTGGAGTAAAACATTCTCTACCTAGGTTTACCAAACATATGCAGATGATCACTAAAGTACATTCGATTAAGCATATAACTAATTAGTTCCTAATTAAACAATAAGAACAAGAAAAAGAATTAATTAACATAAAACACTGAGGAATTATATTAAATATAAAGAAAGAGATACAATTAGACAGTTACATAATAACCCCCAGACTAGGGTGACTAACCACTAATGGTCAAAGAAAAACTAGAAAACCTATAAGAAATTAGCATAGACATGCCACAAGGTAGGAACAATGGTCACAATATATCCTCACAGTATTGCCTACCCCTTATAACCCTCAAAAGTGCTCTCTAATTTGAAAATATGATAAAAGGTAAAAGATCAAAAGATATAGAGAACAACCCCTATTTATAGCTTCCTAAAGATATTCGCCAGAAAGGCGCACTATGACCACATTGAAATCCACCACGACCCTACTGAAATCCACCATAACCGTGTTGAATCTACCACGACTATGGTAAAAAACTGTGACGTTCAAGCTCTGAGACGTTGTGGAATGACTATGGCCATTATGGTGCAGACCACGACCGTTGTTGGAAGGCTGACGTTGTTCAGAAAGGGGGTCATCATATTATCATGGTTGTACTGCTTACCATGATCGTGCTGAATATATCACAGTTGTAGTTAAGTGATAAAGTTCTTCAAATCTTTAGAAAACATGCAATTTTTAACTCTTTCACTCCATTGAGCTACTATACTTCTGCAAGACAAAACTAATATCCAAAGGTGAGTTTTGCCAAAAAAAATGCACAAAACTGACACAAAAATTCACTCTAAAAGTGATTTATCACTTACCCTACTAATGTATATTTTGTACCCATAATTTTGAGATCATGTTGCAAGAATACATTATCTATACTATAATTTAGAACACCTAAATAAGAACACAAAGTGCTCATAAATTGTGTACCTCTTGAAGATATCCTTTATAGCAACAATGACTTGAGCTCATTGAAGTGCGTACAGAAGTGTATATGTTAGGAACGTTAACAAGATCTTCCTCTCTTTTACAAACCAACTATTGGTTGGTGCAATGAGTCATAAAAAAAGACATGATTCAAGTGGGGATCCTACCTTCCTTTAAATAGATAGGTAACCTGATATCCAATCATCATGGATACTAGGCCCATTAGGCCCTACACAAAAACTCAGCATGCTTGTCTATTAGCCTTGATCCAAAATCCAAATTGGATCACGTAATTAAATATTGGGCTCAGGAAAAATATATTAAATCATACATTCAACCCATATTTTAATAAAACAAAAATACACCAATCAATAAAAGGTTAAACAAATAAAAATCTAACACCTGCAACTTGGACTATTTATATATCATTCCTCACAAATGTTGTCTCTTTACCATTCAGTATAGAATGCTCCATAATGGCAACTTTGAATTGTCTCAATGAGTTGAACTTCATTCCAAGCTTGAACTCATGTTTTGAACATTTGTTCCCCTTTAACCTTATCAATCTTCTTTTTAAATTATTCACCATCATTTGAATCACTGCAACTGTCCAATTCTTCAAACATATAATCTTCCTCTATGCCATGTCCTATATGATCAACATCAAGAATATCAAATGAAATTCTAGAATTAACAACACTCCCCAAATCATCCACTACTTCTTCAAAGGTATCATCAGTATCCAAGTCCATTTCTGTGTCACAGACTTTCAAACATGTCCCTTTGGAATGATTCATCACCACTTCCATTATCAAATGTATCTAAACTAACTCCAACCCCTTCTTCCACACTTGCACCAACCCCTACTTCCACGCCATCATCTACTTCTGGTAACACACCACCATATAGCCCTTTTTGCTAACCAACATGTACCCTTGTTTCATCGCAAACTTCCTCACTTACTTCCAAACCAATGTCCACCTCAGGTTGCACACCAACATCACTTGGAGGTATAGGAATCAACAATCTTAATTGGATCAACTTGGGTTCTTTGTCTTCCATACTTTGTGAATGATTAATAAGTTAGTCACCTTTTGTTGTAGGGCTTTTACTATTTATACTCCTATTTTTTAAGTACACCCTTCTTTTCTTGTTTGGTATATAAATTTACTTATTTCCTTTTTGTTCATTTTTTCAAATAATCATCATTTCATCAAACCCCTTTTCTTCTTCCATTAATGTTATTATTCCCCGTTATTCCTCTTCACTCTCTATTTTGGAAATGTAGTTCATTCTTTTTTCAATTCCTTTGTCCATTGATCCCTTTTGTTCTTACTGGAAACATTGTTAATTCCTTGTCAACCTCTATCTATTTCATAAATTAATAAGTCTCCTTTTTGTGTAGTTCCTTTGTTCAACAATTTTCATTTATTCTTCTAAAAACATTATTTTTTAATTTTGAAATCCTTTCTTTTGACATTACGAGTGATGCCCACATGCTAGATTAAACATTAATGCTTATGAGGAAAAAATATATTATTCTTAATACTAGATTGAAATTTGGGGTTTTGATTTTAGGATTGTAATTTGGGGGTTTCATTATATATATGAGATTGTAAATGAGGTTTTGTTTATTTGTGACGAATTCGTTGTTTTGAGATTTTGATGAAATAAAATAAAAAATAAAAAAGTAAGAAATACTAGAAATTACTTTTTGGAAACATGTACCTACTTTGGGAATAGATTTCTAAAACCATGTTTTACTTTACAAAATAGTTATATGTTTCAAGAAAGTAATTTTCGATAGCTCTAAAAAAAGCCACGCAGATATTGACGAACAAATGCAACATATTGATGAACCTTTGATGAAAGTAATTGTATGGAACTTATGGAGGGTACTTAGTTCATGTGTATTCAAGGAAGGGTCTTTTGATCATGGTAGGGTGATGGATGAAATCATTTTTTATTCGTGGTTCTGGTTAAATGAATTGAAGCTGCAAATCTGTGTTCATATGCGCAATGGTAAGTATAATAACATCTTAAATGAACCATACTGAAACAAGAGAGATTCAGAGATTATGCATATTGGATTATACACCTTAGAATGATTTAAAATAGTTAATTGGTATACTTATACTAATAAGATGTATTTATTTTTTGATAATTTATTATTTAAAAACTTTATCATTAAACATATTTAATTTGAAGTAGTTATGAAATGAATGATTTTTTAAGAAGTTTTTCAGCAGTTAAACAGTCTGAAAGTTGATTGTCCATCAGAAAAAACTATCTATTTAAGAGCATTACAACAAGCACAAACTGTAGCTCATCTTTTCAGCCATATTGCTCCATATGATTGTGTAGGGGTGGTGGTGGTTGTTTGTGTCGCATGTTTTGTGGCTATTGATATGGCAATATTGGCTGGAGGATTGCAGGGTTGTATCAAGGCAACATGCTAATTATGTACGGAGCTGGTGCTGACATCTCGTAAAACAAAGCAAATAAAGATGATGCAATGTTTTGGATATTGTTGGTGCTTCAATGCCACTTGGAGGTAGCTGTAACTGATTTATTAGGCTTCAGTGCACTCATGTTTGTTGCTGAATGCTGATATCCGTGTTTGGTAGTTTACTGGTAGCTTGTGGTTATCATTTATTTGTATCTATTCTTAGATATAAATAAGTCATAACCTCTAATATCTTTTTGGTTTGCTCTTGTTTCTCTTAACTTATTTATATCTAATTCTTGTTTCTCTTGTAACAGATTAAGATATAACAAAATGACGAAAAATCAAATTTAAAGTCTTATCTAAAGAAATAAAAAAAAAAATGGATACATACATGCTCGTCATTTTGTTTTGCTAACAAACAGAATGATAAATGGTACACTTTTTATTTTTTATAATTAGTACAGTAATCCGTGCAGCACGGAAATATATTAAATTTATAATATCAAATACCTTTTACAACCACATAATATCAATCAATTAAAAGCTTTTTTTAAATAATTCTTCAATCTCAAAATAAGTGTCCTTGTTTTATATAAATTTATAAAAACTAATAAATAGATGAAAAATAACAATATTAATATTAGATTCAAAAATTAAAGTATCACTTATTAGAAATATGATTGGAAAAGAATAATTAATATTACATTGAAAAATCAAATATGATATTTATTTTGTAACAATTTTTTTCTTAAATATGAAACATATTTTGAGATAGAGAAAGTAATATTTAAAACATTTCTAAAAAATAATATTAAAAATAATTATTATAAAATTAATAATATTACTATATATATATATATCAATTTTCAATTGTATTATTCATTATTTATCATTTTTATATAAATTATAATAATTATTTTAAATTAGAGTTTTTAATGTTTTTTTTGTGACATTGTATTAGAAACTTTTTTTTAACTTTTTGTTTTTTTATAATTTATTATTTTTAATATTTTAAAATTTAACTTGAATTTCAATAACTTTTAAAAACAAATTATTAAAAATTAAAAATTAAAATTATTTAAATAGTTCTAAATTAAATTTCAATAAATTTTTAAAGTAAAATATTAATAATCTAAAATAATATTATATTATAATATAAATTATTTATCATAAATTTAAAATATAATTTTATATAGTAAAAGATATTTATTGATTATAAATTCCAATTATATAAAATATATTTATCTTGTGTAATGCAAGTAAATAATAGTTTTAAATTAAATTCTTAAAAAAGTATAAATATTTATTTTGATTTATGGAAGTGTGTGAAGATGATAAATTAAATCTTAAAAAATAAAAAACAAATAAATTTAATATTTAAATATAAAGAAAGTTATAAGGTTGCTAAGAGATAAAAGATAAAGAAAAAAAATCATATATTTGAATCTTTCTCATCAATAAATTAACAATGACCTTTAAAAAAAAAGGGACAAATGTGAAAAAAGATTGAATTCGGCATTCTACTTCTACTACAATACACGAAAAAACAAACAATTTCTTTACTTTTTAATCTATCTCTAATTTATTTATTTATCATAAAATAAATTAGCTCGCCTAAATCGAGGAAATACTCATCATCGTTGGTCACGAGTCACGACTTTGAATTGATTCAGTCGAATCAGCAGAAGACAGGGGTCGGAATCAAACCAATCACCGGAACCGATTCCTTTTATGAGCGGGGCCGCGCCGTCGATTTAACCACCGCAAACCGATGGAATCACCTGGTAAGCCAAGCAAAGCTGGATCCATCCCTTATTTCCGTTTCGTCACTTTCACTTCCCAATTTTCGACCTAATTCGCGTTCGTTCCTTCCTTTTCGTTTGTTCAATTTTCAGGTGCTTTGAGGGACACGTCAGTGGTCGTGGTGACGCTGGACTCCGACGAGGTCTTCATCGTCGCGAGCCTCTGCACCAGAACTGACACTCAGGTAATCTACGTCGATCCGACCACCGGCGCGCTCCGCCACGAGGCCAAGATAGGGTTCGATCTGTTCAAGTCGCAGGGCGAGGCCTTGGATTTCGTCACCAACGGATCGCGGTTTGCCTGCAGGAGCAGGACGCTCGCGAGGGCGATTCTAGGCTATGCCGCGCTGGGGAACGTGGCGCTGCTCCTCGTCGCGACGAGGCTGGTCGCGAGTGTTCCCAATCTGCCCGGCGGTGGGTGCGTGTACACGGTGGCGGAGAGCCAGTGGATCAGGATTCCGCTGCAGAACGCGGTGGCGCAGGGGAAGGGAGAGGTGAAGAGCGTGCAGGAGTTGACGGAGCTTGATATCGATGGGAAGCATTACTTCTGCGAGACGAGGGACGTTACGCGGCCTTTTCCGAGCAGGATGCCGGTGAACGAACCGGATCAGGAGTTTGTTTGGAACGCGTGGTTTTCTACTCCGTTTGTTGAGATTGGCTTGCCGCGGCATTGTGTCACGCTACTGCAGGTTCTGTGATCTCTTCTGTTTGCAATTAGAGTGAATGTAGTAGAACTTGATCCTGAAATATCGATTGCTTGTTGAACCTGTGAAAGTAGGATACAGAGTAGGATACTCCAAATTCGGGACTCCAATGCAATTTATGATTTATGTTACTAGCTAGGTTTTAAGTTGCAGTTACGCGTGTTCCTTGATATTGAAGGAAACTTCTGACAAATGCGGCCACAGTTGCAATCACTTTACTTCAAAAACCTTGATGTTGTGGCCGAAATTGCAGTTGCATACTGTCTTTTAAAACCTTGATAACTTGTGTTACCTTGCTGAAAGTTTTTGTCTGTGAAAATTGGTTCCCAAGAGAGGCGAATTTGTTAGGAAGATGATGAGTCGGTGACTTATTGTGTGATACTGACAAAGGATGTAAATAATTGGGTTTTGCAGTTTGCTTCCCGAAAGATGGCATTTGTTGCAATGTTGTGTTGGACATTTTGTATAGACAAGAGCTTTTAATGGACCAATGTGGCAAATGACGCCTTTTTGGAAGCAAAAATTGTGTTTATATTTGTTTGCATTTTGGAATTCAAATCCTCATACAATGGTAATTATAATCATGAAGGTAGACATACGTTTCATATACCATCTTGATGGTTTAGTATCTTGGCTGTTAGTTTCTCGTTAGCTATTAGTTTTCTTATCTTCCTCCAAGCTTGTGCGGGCTTTAGCTCAATTATTTTTTTATAGCAGTGCTGTACCAAAGATAGTACAGTGTATAGAGCAATTAAGACATAAAATTCACATGTGCATTCTGTTGTCTCACTTGGTCTTGATGTGTAGGGGTTTGCAGAATGTCGAAGTTTTGGAAGCTCGGGTCAACTAGAAGGTGTTGTTGCTATCACAGCTCGTCGGAGCAGACTACACCCGGGTACTCGATATTTAGCAAGGGGGCTAAATTCATGTTTCAGTACAGGTGAAGATAACTATCATTGACTTTCCATCTTATAATGAATTGAGTGATTGACTTATAAAATAGCTAGCATCATGTTCATTATGGTTTCAGTAGCTTTACTAATTTTTATTTATTCAATAGAACCTTCTTTTGCTTTCTGTTGGCATGCATTAATATCTTTATTCAATTTCCCAAATTGGGAAAGGTTCCCAAATCACTTATTTCACCCTAATTCCTTTTGTAGTGCAACTTTTGCTTTCTGCTTCTTTCATTTATGCATTCTATATTCTGTTTTGACTTGATAACCATCGTTTCATGAGCCTTAGTATTGCCACATGCCAAATGTTTATTAGGTTCCATTTTACAGGAAATGAAGTGGAGTGTGAGCAACTTGTATGGATTCCCAAACGAGCTGGTCAAAGTGTACCTTTGAACAGATATGTGTGGCGAAGAGGCACTATTCCTATCTGGTGGGGTGCAGAACTGAAAATCACAGCTGCAGAAGCTGAAATTTATGTTTCAGATTGTGATCCTTATAAAGGAAGTGTAAAGTATTATGAAAGACTGAGTAAGAGATATGATGCTCGTAATATGGATATACGTGCTGGTGAGTATTCAAACCGAAAAGCTTTGGTTCCCATTGTATGCATTAACTTGCTTCGAAATGGAGAAGGAAAGTCAGAGTCCCTTTTGGTTCAACATTTCGAGGAGTCTATAAACTTTGTTAAATCAACTGGGAAGCTTCCGAATACTCGGGTCCATTTGATAAACTATGACTGGCATGCCAGTGTAAAATTAAAAGGTGAACAGATGACAATTGAAGGGTTATGGAAACTTCTAAAAGCACCCACTGTATCCATAGGTATATCTGAAGGGGATTACTTGCCTTCACGACAACGAATAAATGATTGTCGAGGTGAAGTTATCTACAATGATGATTTTGAAGGTGCATTCTGCTTAAGAACAAATCAAAATGGGATAGTACGTTTTAACTGTGCTGATTCTCTCGATAGGACCAATGCTGCTAGTTTTTTTGGTTGCCTCCAAGTATTCACGGAGCAATGTAGACGGCTGGGGATATCACTTGATAGTGATCTGGCATTTGGTTATCAATCGATGAATAATAATTATGGTGGATATACTGCTCCACTGCCACCTGGGTGGGAGAAGCGTTCTGATGCTGTGACGGGAAAAACATATTATATTGATCATAATACCAGAACCACCACATGGATGCATCCATGTCCTGATAAACCATGGAAGAGATTTGATATGACATTTGAAGAGTTCAAGAGATCAACAATTTTGTCTCCTGTATCTCAACTAGCTGACCTTTTCCTACTTGCTGGGGATATTCATGCTACTCTTTACACTGGATCCAAAGCAATGCACAGCCAAATACTTAGCATATTCAATGAAGATACAGGAGGAAAGTTTAAACAGTTTTCTGCTGCACAAAATGTGAAAATCACTTTGCAAAGAAGATATAAGAATGCAGTTGTGGATAGCTCTCGTCAAAAACAATTAGAAATGTTTCTTGGAATGAGGCTTTTCAAGCATCTTCCATCAATTTCCCTTCAACCTCTACATGTATGTGACTTGCCAACTGTCAAAGTTAACTGAGTGATGGCTTTCTGTTTCTTTTTCATACATCAAGTGCCTAGCAATTGCAGTTTCATATTTAATTTCATGTTAGTTACTGAATCACATCTTTCTCTTTTAAGAAAAACTTAATTTATATGGCATCTCTCTGTCTCTAATTTTTGCTTATTCATGTCTGCTTTTGGGGTATTCCACTGCTAACTGTTGACTTGTAATGCCAGTTAATACAGTAGAAATTTTAAAATGTTGACACCTTTAAACCTTGTGGTTTCCAATGGAAATAGACAAATAGTTATCAATAGCTAAGCTATCTGATCATTGCAGGTACCGTCTCGGCCGTCTGGTTTTGTTCTCAAACCAATTGCAAACTTATTTCCTATTTCTGGTGGTGAAGCTAGCCTTCTGAGTTTTAAAAGAAAAGGCCTAGTTTGGGTATGTTAAATATTTTTTACTGTTCTATCATATATGAATTTATCAATAATATTTACCTGAAATTTTTATGTATCTCTTATGAAAGTATGTATACCTTTTCCATTCACAGGTTTGTCCACAACCTGCAGATGTAGTTGAAATCTTTATTTATCTTGGTGAACCTTGCCATGTTTGTCAGCTTCTTCTCACAATATCCCATGGTGCAGATGATTCAACTTATCCATCAACAGTTGATGTACGGACAGGACGCCATTTAGATGGGCTTAAACTGGTCTTAGAGGTCTGTATTTGGCAATCATTATGTCTTGCAACTCATATTATTCATGTATGCATAATACTGCAGAAAGAGTTGGTCTTAATCATGCTTATTGAATAGGAAAAAGCCTTGTGCTCATTTATGTTGTGTGCAAAACCACAAGAGTTTCTAACAGGAACAGTTTGAAAGACATCTTCAATTTTTAATTATTATTTTGACTGTTTTAATTCATTTACATTTACATAGTGTGAGATCTGCTTCAATAAAAGTATATATATATATATTTTTTTTTTTTTTTTTAAAATTTTAAGAAGCAAAGATTTGTGTAGCTGTAGTGACGGGCATTTTATTATGAAGCTTATTTATATATAGTTCTTAGATCTGAATCTGTCTGACATCTATTGGCACTTGGCAGGGTGCTTCTATACCACAATGTGCGAGTGGGACCAACCTTTTAATACCCTTACCTGGGGCAATTAATGCCGAAGACATGGCTATAACTGGAGCAAATTCTCGTCTACATGCCCAAGATGCATCACCCTTATCATTACTGTATGATTTTGAGGAACTCGAGGGAGAGTGGGATTTCCTTACTTGTGTAGTTGCGCTAACCTTTTATCCAACTGTTTCTAGAAGGAAACCATTAACGCTTGGCGAGGTAGATATTTTGGATAATTTCATAACTTGATGATGAGTCGTAGTCGTGGCTTGACTAAGTATAATATTCTTTGGCATTTTCTTTAATTTTCCATGTGGGTTGTATGAATGTTCTATTTTGTCTTGCAATTTAATGAAGCCAATACAGTGCAAAAATGTTACGTAATTTAACTGAATTGGTGAGATGATAATCAATAATTATAGGTTGAACTTCTTCATGTAACTTAACTATTTGTAGTTACAAAAATTCATCCTTCTCTTTGTGTAACATTAGTAAATATGACTTAGATCCATTTGGAGGTTTCTTGGTTATAATGTATTAGTTGGAAATTCATGACTGAAATTAAAATTTATTGGCTCTTTCTGCCCCTTTTGTTAACTACTGGCGGTAAAGTTTTCTAAAGTTTAATTCTAAAGTTTTCTAGCTAAGTTAATTGTTAGTGGGTGTTAAATTGGCTGTATGTCAATAATAATGAAAACTTTTTCCTTTATAAAATGATATAATACTAACATGTTTTCATTGTTTCCTTTTTTCTACTAATCAATTTTCAATTTGATGAGCCAGAAATATTTTCTGAAATGTCAAGGTCTTGAAATTAAAATTTGAAAAATTTAATCTGGACGTGTGCTCCAAAAGAAATGCAACTTAATTTGCAGTCTCTCTCTACTTGTTACCAGACCAATGGTTGCTTTACTTGCATATATGCTCTCTTCATTCTTGTGCCTATTATTTCAATTGTTCAGTTTGTATTCTTTTAAATCTATTTTCAAGGTAGGCATGTAAATTTGGGTTACGTGAATCTTAAATTGCTGCTGTATGATTATGTGCTATAGATTGAAATCCTTGGAGTTTCTCTTCCGTGGAGTGATGTATTTACTAATGAAGGCCCTGGTACAAGATTAGTTGAGCATGTCAAGAAGTTTGAAGAGGAGCTTAACCCCTTCGTATCTGATTCAGATACGAATCCATTTAACTCTTCATCCTCAGAAAAAGTGTCACCACCTAAACAAGGAGGCACTTCTGCTGACCTTTTCATTGACCTTCTGTCTGGGGAGGACCCACTTCCTCACCCACTTGCGCAACCAGTTGCTGAAAACATTGTCTACCAGGAAAGTGACCCACTTGATTTCTTGGACCTAAGTGTTGAAAATCGTAGTGCCAAAAGCGATGGTAAAGTTTCATCAGAAGAAGCCAAACATTCAGATAGTAGTGCTGAACAATATTTAAAGTGCCTTAAAACTCTTGCAGGGCCAAGTCTGGTATGTTATCAATTTGTTGAGACAAAGCTTTATAAATTTTATTGTTCTGCCCATCCAATATGATCAACCCCTAGATTTTATATAAATTTTCTTTTTCCCCAAAACATTCTTTCTCTCATCATGATGAATATACTAATTATTCCATTATTGTTGTTGTCGTCAAAGATTCATGACATAATATTTGGATGTAACTATTGCTCTAGATAGATTGTTTGAATTTGGTTCTTCTATGCTCCCTCTAATAATAAAAGGTAGCAAAAAGGAAAAGGAATTTCATTCAAGATTGTTGTATGTCTTCAGATTCCTCACAGATTCCATGTAGGAAATATCGCCTTCTTATTTGCCAATTTTCACATTTGTCTTTGCATCATAGTGCAGTCACTTTTGTTTGGATTCAATTTTTGTGTGTTTTTAAATGCAGTTTTTCCGTTGAATTTGGAGCAGTTTTTATTGGTTAATTTATAAGTTTTGGGGAGGTTAGGAGGGCAATATTTTGTGATGCTGTGCAGATTTTGCAGTTCTCTGGTGTATTTGGTTGGAGTGGAAAGTGATATATGGTTTTTTTTGGCTTTCTATTGGTGCTCTGTTTATGAGATCTGGAAGGGAACTTCCCTATTAGATTTGCAGAGGGATCTGAGTGTTTTATTGTACTGACAAGCTTGTTCAATTTTACTATTTCCTTTTTATTGCTTTTCTTGATAAGAAAGAAATCTCATTCTACTTTTTTATTTGAGTAAACCCCCTTAAGTTAGTTCTCAAGAATCAAGATTATATAGGTTGGGCATTTAGTACTCATGGCTATTTCCAGGGAGTTTCTATTTTTCATATGGAGAGAGATTTGGCTGCCATGATGCATGATTGATTCCTTCTTTTCATATGTTGTCTTTTTTTCATCTGTTTTGGAGGATTTTTTCTTCTTCTGAGTCATACTTCTCTCCATTTCTCCCTAATAAAATTTCTTTATAAAAAATGGGAAAATTCCTGATAAGCCAAGCCAAACTAAGATGTTGGGGAACTGGTTAATAGTGATTGGTTAACCAGTTGCTTGAACTTGATTCAATAGTTATCATTCACCTGTTCCCTTGGGATAACTTGGCTGGGCACTGAATATACAAGTAATTTTTCTTTTAGTATCTTCAATTTAAATCTAATTCATGAACTATTTTGACTATGTTTTGTAGCAAAGAAAAATCAACTTCATTGAAGCCATTAAACTTGAGATTGAACGCCTTAAGTTGAATCTTTCTGCTGCTGAAAGGGATAGATCCCTGCTATCTGTTGGAATGGATCCTGCAACCATAAATCCTAATACACTGCTCGATGAAGCTTACACGGGAAGATTAACTAAAGTTGCAAGCAATCTTGCCTTGCTTGGAGAAGCTTCTCTTGAAGATAAACTTGTTGGTGCTATTGGTCTTGGGACTGTTGATGATAATCCAATAGATTTCTGGAATATTATCAGAATTGGGGAAACCTGTTCTGGTGGTAAGTGTGAGGTGCGTGCTGAAATTAGAAAGGCAGTTCATTCATCTAACACAATGTCATCTGCTGGTGCTTCAGAAGCTGTATTCTTGTGTTCTCAATGCGAAAGGAAGGCTTGCAGAGTTTGCTGTGCTGGGAGGGGGGCACTTCTGCTTATAGGAAATAATTCAAGAGAGGTCCAAGTTGACTTTCCGGTAAATCGTTTATTAGCTCAGGATGGTATAGTTTGTAAACGGTGCTGCCAGGATATTGTGCTTCATGCATTGATTTTGGACTATGTGAGGGTTCTGATTAGCTTTCGAAGAACAGAACGTGTGGAAAAGGCTGCTTACAATGCTTTGAAGCAAATCATTGGATCATCTTGGGATTGTCATCTAGAAAAGAATCGGGTCTCTGATAGCAAGTCTGCTGGCAAAGCAGTGCAGTTGTTACTGAACGGATATGAATCCCTTGCCGAATTTCCTTTTGGCAGCTTTTTACACCCGGTATAATTTTAACTATACATTTGATTTTATGCCTGCTGCATTTTGTTTTAATTTTTCATGTGAATTATCAAGCCACATGCTGTTGCATCTACCGAAAATATGTTTAATCCATGATATATGTCTTATATCAACAGATGCATGGATGAGTTTAATACCAATTATCTAAATGATTTTAATATTTGATGATTCATTGATGAATCAGTTGTGGCAAAAGGAAGGAAAGCATTGGATATAGCTAATGCAATAACTTAGGGTTTAGGTTTCTATTAAAAGAATCACAAATTTTAACCATGAATTTGAAAGAATTGTGGATATACTTTTTTGTAGCTGAGTTCTCGAGTAGGATTACATGGTCTCTTAGAATTTAGGTTTGGGCCTAACTTAACCTAGAAAACCAACGTGAGGTGAGGGTTGCCTTCTACTTATATGCACAACTTTGGCCATATCACTAGTCAATGCAGACTCTCCAACACACTCTTCACGCCAAGGACTAGACATCTTGAGCGTGAATTTTGCTGGACTAGACATCTGCGGGTGGTCCAATGAGGGCCTGATAACAGGTGGTCTGATAGGCATAACATCGATGGTTAGGATAGGCTTTGATACCATCTTAGAATTTGGGTTTGTGCCTAATTCAACCTCACAAAACTAGTTTGTGAGGTGAGGGTTGCCCTCCACTTATATGCACAACTTTGGTCATATCACTAGTTGATGTGGGATCTCCAACAGTCTCATAATGTTAGACCACTAGAGCTGAATAAATGGTTCTCAAGTGATATAATCAGAAAACATAGTAAATAAATTATAGAAGCCATGTTGTCTAGATAAAAACTTAGAAGACTAGCAAATACCAGAGTAAACCTATCTATAATTATATTGGCAGCTTTCTAACATGAATATTGAACCATTTTCTGTGATTTAATCAACTGTGGCTTTTGGTTATCCTCTTATTTGTACTAATTCCATGTAAAATGAAGCATTATGGGGTTAATTTATGTTGCAATTATGATGTAGCAAAAAGAAAATATGTTTTTGCTACATTGGGGAGCACATAGTCTTCCAAATGCAGGTCTAGTCCCATTTTTGCAACCTATATATTTTATAACCATTAACCATGCAATTGCAGGTTGAAACAGCAGCAGATTCTGCTCCATTTTTGTCATTGCTTGCTCCATTAAATTCTGGTTTGCGGCTATCATATTGGAAAGCACCATCTAGTACCTCCTCTGTTGAATTTGGAATTGTCCTTGGTAATATTTCTCATGTTAGTGGGGTTATATTGATTGTCAGCCCATGTGGCTACTCTATGGCTGATGCTCCAATTGTAAGTATCCATTAGTCATTTGCTTTGTGCTTTATTTTTCTTTTTATTGTTCATTGAATTTAGAATTTAACTCTAGGATTATGTTGGCACAGGTGCAAATTTGGGCAAGTAACAAAATACACAAGGAGGAAAGATCATTAATGGGAAAATGGGATCTGCAATCTATGATTAAAGCTTCCTCAGAATTATATGGACCTGAAAAGTCAGGAACAGAGCATAAAGTGCCTAGACACGTGAAGTTTCCCTTCACGAACTCTGTTCAGTGCCGCATAATTTGGATAAGTTTACGCCTACAGCGACCTGGTTCAAGTTCTATAAATATTGGAAATGACTTCAATATGTTGTCTCTAGATGAGAACCCTTTTGCACAAGAAACACGACGAGCCTCATTTGGAGGATCTGCTGATAGCGAACCCTGTCTTCATGCCAAGAGGATTTTAGTTGTTGGAAGCCCCATTAGGAAGGAAGTTGATCTTAAGCCACAACAAAGCTCTGACCAGTTGACCCTGACAGGGTGGTTGGAAAGAGCTCCACAGCTTAGTAGATTCAAGGTAAAATCTTTTTTTTGCGTAATCCTTTTGTGATAACCATTTCTGTTTTTGAATTTATCTCCATCTCAAAAGCATTGATTAACCTCTTATTTTCTTAGGTTCCAATTGAGGCTGAAAGATTGATGGACAATGATCTTGTCCTGGAGCAGTATCTGTCTCCTGCTTCTCCCTTGCTTGCCGGATTTCGTCTTGATGCCTTTAGTGCAATCAAGCCTCGGGTTACTCATTCACCTTTTTCAGATGTACATAGCAAAAATTTCCCGTCCCTTGTAGATGACAGATACATCACTCCAGCTGTGCTGTATATTCAAGTATCTGTTCTCCAGGTATTTATTGGAACATTATCATACTGCTTCTGTCACTTTTCTCTTGCCTAGGCAAAAATTGTTGCGGCTCCTTCTATGAATTGCTATGTTTCGGAAGAGCTCTGATTTTGTGCACCTAATATTGTTTCTTGCCATGGTTGTTTGGCACCTGCACCATAAATGTAGAATGAATTTTAAAATAAGATAAAAGGCATCAAGGTTTAATTCGCAAAGCACTGTCATATTTGATTATTTTATATCCACGGAGTAGCATAGTGTACTTGATTATTTAAACTAGTAGAAAATCATTCATTCAGTGTTGTATTTTAGTTCCTAGTTACACTTCATAGAAAATTTTCTTTCGTAAGGGGAAAAGGTTCAAATTCTTAAGTTTTAAAAGATTTTCTAAATTCTAGCCCCTACTTATATTTATTGTCATAAACCCACAATTCCAAAATCTTAAGCTGTTAGGTGAGGAAATATAAATGATTTTATATTACATGTCTAACAAACCCCTTTGTGCATGAGCTTTGGGGCTTGAGGCATGGGTTCATGGTCCAACTACTTTGTGCTAATATTCTTTTTTTTTTTTTTAATTAGAAAGGGGCGATCAGAATTGATTTGTAAACCTCTTACTCACTAAAGGCTTTAGATAAAATTCTTGCAATGGTTGTCAATAGTAATGTGCTAAAATTCTATCATGTTATGAACCAATTATTCTGTAAACTTAAGCTGTTAAATAAAATCATATGAATGTTTTTTATTACATGTTTAATACCTATACACACACAATCTGAATTATTCCTTTTTATTCGTCCTCTATGGGTGAAAACAACCTGACTACTGTCTTTGATTGATTGCAGGAAAACCATAGTATGGTTACCATTGGTCAGTACCGATTACCAGAGGCCAGAGCTGGAACACCGATGTACTTTGATTTCTCCAGCCACATACAAACTCGCAGAATTTGCTTCAAACTAGTTGGAGATGTTGCAGCTTTTACAGATGACCCATCAGAACAAGATGATTCTGGCACTAGAATTTCTCCACTGGCAGTAGGGCTATCTTTGTCTAATAGAATTAAGGTGTATTACTATGCTGATCCATATGACCTTGGGAAATGGGCTAGCCTGGGAGCAGTTTAATTACACGTCAGTACTTTGTCTATTACATTGATTGATTGTGTAAACTTTTTTCACATTTTGTATGTGAGGGCGAACTCTGATACAACTGTAAAGTTGTGCCTTGGTGATTTGTTGGTCATGGGTTCGAATTCGAAAACAGTCTTTTTGCATATGCAAAGGTAAGACTGCGTATAGCGTGGAGTCTTTGGATAATGGAATACGTAGTTTTTTTTTTTTGTATCATGGTATGTAAAGTTCATTCATTGATGTAATAGTATTTATAGGATTATTCTATTAGGAACATTACTAATGTTATTTAGTTAGTCAAAAGGGTGGATTTCATTTTTGACTCATCTTCAATGTATTTGTTTCTTTCTCTCTTTTCTAACAGATCTTATAATGTGCACAAGAGTCGGTCTCTAGTTGAAATATTTTGTGTTAGTGGTTGTAATTTTGTCGTTGAAACTGGCAAGCTGAGGAACACTTGATCCTAAAGCATAATTTCTTTCTATCCTTCTTTTATATATTATTTATGTATCCTTCTTATTTCCTCATCTTCTTGATCATCATGCGGGATGATGGATATTGTTATTGATCTTTAATGAGTTTTTTCAAATAATGGTTTGGCACCGTAAAAGCGTATGCTTCGTTTCAATACAAAAAATCGTGTAATAATAGATACAAAGCGAAGGCCAAGGTGGGGAGGGTCCACAGTAGGCAAAGCGATGGAACCTTATCTGGAATGAGCCAATGAATTTCCACAATCAGATCACACACTTGTTATTCAAACAACATCCAATCCTTGTTCCTGTCCTGGCTAACGTTACTGACTACTTCCCTATTTTGTGTAACGAGATAACCACCAAAACTCGATTTTTTTTTTGTTTTTAATCAACAATCAAATAGCCTATTGTTGGTTGCTTCTGTTTTTAATTTTCATATCAGAATCCACTAATGGCTCATTTGCTGACACCAAGTCCTACCACTGCTGCAAGAGCTCTCTCCGCGAGAGCCCGGAAGAGCCCCCTATATTCTTGGAAAAATGGTTACTTTCCAACTCCAAGAGTGTGCTGCGTTGGTCACCAATATCAACAATCTCACCCCTCTTCCCTCTCTGATCTTGATCAAGTCCCTCCTCCCGGTGACAATCACTCTCTGCGTCGCAGGTATCTCTCCTTTATAATAATCTCAATTTATTCTCAGCTGCATTACTTATATATTATTACAAGTTCTTGAAGTTAAAAAATCTTTTATTACATTATCATCATTATTGTTATACTATATTGAAATTATATTGAGGAAACTGAATAAGCTAGGTGATAACTTGACATGATGGATGATGCATTGGTATTGCAATCTTGTTGTATGCAGGACATTGATGGGGTTGAGTGGTGCGGCAATGTTGGGGTTGAGTTTGAGTGATGAACAAAGTGCAAGTGGCGCAGCAAGGCGTCCACCACCTCCACCACCAACGGAGAAGAAGGACCCCAATGTGAATGGTGTTCAGGCTAAGGTATTGGCTAGCAAGAGGAGAAAAGAAGCCATGAAAGAAGAAGTGGCCAGGCTAAGAGAGAGGGGGAAGCCCGTTAATAAAGAGGCAACTCCTCCTCCTGCTGCACCTGAATAGTTTCGACATGTTTAACCTTTCTATTGTAATCACTTACAATTGGTTGATGTTATTGTTGTATTACTATATCACTGTTGGATTGAATAAGACCGTTTTGCTTGACAGTTTATGTAGTGAAATGACACTCTTTTCAAAGGTGTATGTATGGTTTCATTTTACCATTCTAAGTCACTCATTTATCAAATTAAGAAAAAAAAAAAAAAAATCAAACAGTAGACCCGGGTAAGGGTGGGAACAGTTTTTTTTTTTTTTTTTTCATCACATCAAATCCCAGATTTTGCCAGAGTGAGGGATCATGTAAGGTTATGTTGGACAAAACTAGTCCAAAAACTAACTGAAAGTTAGAAATTGAAAAAATAACTTATTAAATTATAAATGTTTAGTAAATTAATTGTTGAAGTAATTAAAAAGTGTAAAATGATAAAAAAATAATAAAATCATGATTTGTTTAAAAAGAATAATAAAAAATTGATAAATATTTTAAGAATAAGAAAATAAATATAAAAAATTATTAAGTTATAAAAAAAATCTATTTAACAAACAGTTAAATTAATTTTTCAGTTAATAAAAAAAAAAGTTAAAAGACAACAAAAAGTTCATAGTATGAACAATGCTATCGCTTACGACTGAACCAAGTCATGTTGCTGATGATTACTCCGCACGGCTTCTTTTAGACGTTTGAAGGCCACGAAAAGGATAAAACTAGTCATCATATAAGTTCAAACTTTGGTCCTGCCATTCTGAGAAAACTAAAAGCTTCTAAGTGGTTGTGTCTGAAAACATTTTATTCATACAAGATTTGTTCCTAATTTATATTTCCTCACCAAAATAATCCAAGATGATGTAAAGCTGAAAGCTTATTAGTTATTTTATTTGGTATAAGAGCTTATTTTTCATAAGTTTAGTTTTTTTTCAACTTTATTCTTATTAATTTATTTTATTTTTTAATCCTTTTATTTAATTTTAAAATTTTTTTACTTATTTTAACATTGTTACAAACGTAGATCTCATATTTATTTTCTTAGTTGTTACGAAACTTGGAATTCAAATTTATTATTATTATTATTTTAATATTAAACTATTTATTTTAATGAATTAATACTTTTTTATTTAAAATATATGGTCACTAAACAAAAATTGATTAAAAAAATCAAAATTATAAAGAAAAATAATTTTATCCTTTTGTTTTAAAATAATATTAGTAATAAAATTAAATATTAAAAATATTTTTTAATATAATTTTATTTAATTTAATTCGAATTTCTTTAAAAAATTGATATAAACCAATAGTACTTTATTAAAAAAATTGATTTTAAAAAATGAGTAAAATCATCAAATCTTTATTTTTTATAATACAAAATTATTACCTTACTTTTAAATTTTTTATTATTGAATGTCCTATTTTTAATATGATATATTATTCAAAATAAATTCAAATATTAGAAATATTAACTATGTTTTCTTAAGCCATTTGATATTTATTGGTTAGCTTATTAGTTAATCTTACTAATCACTTTCAATCAAATCAATTAGTTTATAAATTTTAACTTTTTAATTTTATAGCTTTTAACTTATAACTTTCAACTAGTTTTATCTAACATAATAGTCACTTATTAGTATTTGTCTAAAATAAAATCATAGTAAAATTACATAGAAAAGGAATGGAACAAAATTGGTATTGCATGTTTTTATCATGTTTAAAGTCATTAGAGATATGAATGGTTAAAAGAAGACAAGGGAAGAAGAAGAAAAACCACATATTCAACCTCTTATACTAACAAAAACTAACATGCTAATAAATTAATATTACTGATAAAAAAATGTGTAAAGGCATTGTTAATCTTCACCCCTCCTCAATTTGTTTCATGTGTGGATAAATTTTAACTCTAGTGTAAATGGTCAAATTTGATTGGTACTACATCTTAATCCATAACTAACACATAACATGAGTTGTAAAAAAAATAATTTAATATTACTTTTGATCCATTATATTTAATAGTTATTTCATTTTATTATTAAATTTCAAAAATTTTATTATGGTGCTTTAAGTTTTTAGAATATCTTGTTTTGATTATTTTTTAATTTTTATTAAAAATATTATCATTTTATTAACTTTTAAATTTTAAAATAATTTAATATAATGATAGTTAAAAATCCTCACTATCTTTATTTTAGTCACATTTATCACCTCATCAATATTTCCCAATCACAAACCCCAACCCTCTCTTTCTCCATCCAACACCATAGATCTCAATCCCGAAACCTTCCATCTCCTCACCTAATACACCATTGTGGCAATTCATTTTCTCTGCAGATCAAGCCACAAAGGTTAGTTGGATTGCTGTTTTGGGGTGTGATGACTTCATCACTTTCTCGAACCTCAATTATTTTAAATTTTTAAACTGTTGTTATAATGTTAAATTAATTATTTTAAAAAATTTAAAATACTAACATTTCTATAAAAAATAAAAAAAGATATATTAAAATGGAACACTTTAAAAACTTAAAATATATTAAAATAAAAAAATTTTAAAACTTAATATATTAAAATAAAATAATTGTGAGATAAGTAATAAACAAAAAATGACACTAACCCAAAAATAAATGAATTGGCCCAAGTACTTTAACGAATCTGACCAAAGCAGAGGTTGGTTGCGAGCGAAACACAGAAAATGATACCCAGATGCTCTGTTCCGCCCCCTCAGATTCGCCCATTTCAGTTTCAGAACTTGAAGGGTCTCCGACAACTCGCCGAAACGCGTCGTTTCAAGGTCCCTCTTTCCCTTCCGCACCCCCCATAGGATTTCAACACCTCATACCCACACAATATGCTAATGTCACACACACTATGCAGGTATGGTTGCTGGACCAGTTCGGAGTCCTCCACGATGGAAAACAACCTTACCCCGCTGCCATTTCAACCTGTAAGTATTATAATTCAACCTTTCCCTTTTTATTTTCTTAATTTTGATTTATTTTTGTGGTTCTCTTGTTACGGACACCATCCTATGTTATGTTATGTCTTGTTTTTCTTAGTAGAAAATATAGCTAAGACGGGTGCTAAGATGGTGATCATAAGCAACTCATCGAGACGTTCATCGGTGACTATTGAGAAAATCAAGGGTCTTGGATTTGATGCCTCTCTTTTTCTGGGTGCCATCACTAGTGGAGAACTAACTCACCAGTACTTGCAAAGGTTCTTCTTTTGTACTACAATATGTTTTCACTCCTGTTCTTTCAGTGAAACTTAGTTTTAGTCCTTGAATTTTAACTTTGATCGGTTTGGTAGTAGTGGTTTCCATCTCTCCTTATGGTGAAATCGCCTGTGATGATTGACGAAACACCCCCCCCCCCCCCCCCCCCCCCCCCCCCCCCCCCCCCCCCCCCCCCCCCCCCCCCCCCCCCCCCCCCCCGCCCCCCCCTTTTTTTTCTTTCTAAAGTTCAGGGACCAAATTGAGCAAAGATGAAGTATCGAGACTAATACCAATTTTTACCGAAAGTACAAGGACTAAAAAGAATTTTTATCTTCATTTTTTTATATCTCTCTTGTTTCCTTTTCATGGGGCAATAGTGACTGTTACATGACTTTGATTGAATGATCCTTCCTTTGAGTTTCTTCCAATAGCCTTTTTCCTATTCGTCACCGCATAATTCATGTTTCTTTGCTACGTTTAATTGCAATCATATTATAATTTTTCTGTTGCATTTGGTGCCTTTTGCTTATTAGAAATTGTTTACTTGTGCAACATTTGGCTTTGCTGTCCATGTTCAATCATCAGTGACATCCTCGTGTATAAATTGTTGTGTTCTTAAGCAGGAGAGATGATCCTTGGTTTGCAGCTTTGGGAAGGTCTTGCATTCATTTCACCTGGAGTGGCCGGGGAGCAATACCTCTCGAGGTCAGTAGAGTAGCTTGAATTCTGATATTCAGCCATATTCACTTGGACCCTGTTTGGATAAACTTCTCCATTAGCATTAACATTTATAGGAGAAGAAATTAAGAAAGTAAAATAAATTGAGCTTCTCCCATAAGTTAAAACTTGAAATCTAGAAATCTTCTATAAAAGTTAAAGTGCATCAAGTTAATTTTAACTTATGGGAGAAACTGAATTCATTTTACTTTCTTATTTTCTTCTTCTATAAGTATTTAGGGAGTTTATCCCAACAGAGTCTTATTTATTTACTATTTCCTACATAATATTGCTTTATGCAATATATCATGGCATGAGTCTTGGAGTAATTGCTTTCTTGGAAAATTAAGGAGTAATCTGGTTTATAGTTGTATCATTTGGTCTGCTTTTAAAGGGTTCCTTTCTTCGTAACTGATTGAAGGAATTGAATAGTTTTATTTTCGCTAAACATGCAGTGAGGTCTTTTTCGTTTTTGTCCAAATCAAAGTCAAATGATTTTCAATTATCAATAATATGGCAAAGATAAATAAATGGATATAAAATATTTGAGTTAAATAATGTAAAGATGATTGCAGAGAATAATATACATCAAGGGATTCAAAATCTTACAGCATATGAATAACTTCGTCTAGGGCTTAGACTTGCGAGTCGTTGAGAATGTTGAAGAAGCTGAATTTGTTTTGGCTCATGGTACTGAAGCCTTGGGGAATGCCGATGGCAGTGCATGTTCAATGAAACTTGAAGACATGGAGAGGATATTGGAGCTTTGTGCTGCCAAAGCAATCCCTATGGTGGTAGCCAATCCAGATTATGTAACTGTTGAAGCTAGAGACTTGCGTGTGATGCCTGGTGAATTTGCTTTATCTTCTCCTTTCTCCTTTTACGCAAATCTAATAATTTAATGCCTAAATAGTAATTATAAGTGTTACTTTTTTCATCTTATGTTACAAGACAAGTTTTCTTTAGATGGCATTTGTATTATTATCATGTCGCATGTTTGTTGATTAGGTTCCTTCTGTCCAGTTTCACCTTATACAAATATTTTGCTGTGTATTTCAAACTTATTAGGTACACTGGCAGCTAAGTATGAAAAGCTTGGGGGTGAAGTAAAATGGATGGGCAAACCTGATGAGGTGATGGAACTGTTTCTGTGAATTATTAATTCCATTTTAATAGTTGTTTTCTTTTATGTGTAATCTAAGCTTTGAGTACCTAGACTGCTTATATTTCACTCACACAATGATGCATGTGAGAATACTTTTTCTGCACTTATTAACTTGTCAATTTATTCCCCGACTGACTTTATCATCTGATGCACAATTCAAGTATAACCTAAAACTTTGTCAATTTACTAAAGTATACACAATTCAAGTATCACCTTTCAAAATTCTTGAGCAGCTTGGTTAATCCCTCAAGGATTTTCTAGTTATCTGTATCTTGTTAGTACAAGTGTGCACATTGTCTATGCAATCTTAAGTTCTTAACATGCAAAAGTAAATTCACAGTTTCTAATTATCAAATAAAATTAAATGGATTAAATTATCTAAACTACTTTCCTCGTAAATATCAAATTCAACATAATTCAAATCCGCAGATTTAAATTTTTCACATTATGCTAGTATTAAAAAAAATTGTCTGTTGCATTGGCATATCCATCCATATTCCCTGTTCTTGACAGTGTTTGTAATAATTGAGATTTGTCAGATAATCTACAAGTCAGCCATGGCCATGGCTGGCGCAGATGTTTCTGACTGTATTGCTGTGGGTGATTCATTCCATCATGATATTAAGGGTGCTAATGCTGCTGGAATCGAATCTGTTTTTATCACTGGCGGGATTCACGCTACTGAACTTGGACTCCATGGTTTTGGAGAAGTGGCAGATTCATCTTCTGTGCAATCACTTGCCACCAAATATGAAGCTTATCCTTCTTATGTGTTGCCTGCATTCACATGGTAGATCTTCATCTCAAGGAACCTGAACCACTACAGTTATAATTGTAATCCTTTTGGTTTTGTATGATGTATTGGCCATTGATACAAATTACATACTATGTGTTGATAATTTGGTAACTAAAACAAGCAAGAAAAAAAACAAGATGATAGTATAGTGCGTGCATAGTGAAGTTTTACTTTATTTTTGAAAGGTTCATTCTTTATTATTTATTTTGCAGGTAATGTGATTTTAGATAGTCTGCAATTCTTATGAAAGACTAAGGCCCTATTTGGGTTATTTTTAGTTGAGTTTCAAAATTTGTAAAAATAACCATTTTTTAGTTTTAGTTTTAAAAAAAAATTAAACCAATTTTTAAAACATGATTAGTTTCAAATAAACTTATTTTGAAAGTTTCATATTGTACTAAAATTAGATTAAGAGTGATTTTGTGTGGTGGTGACAACAATAATACCAACAACAATGACAACAATAGAGATGGGATGGTAACGGTGACAGGTGGTACTAGTGGCAATGGTGGTGTAGGTGATGACGTTGATGGTGGTGGTGGTGATAACGGAAGTGCTATCGGCGGTAGTGGTGACAGCAAAAAATATCATTGTCAAATGTGAGAATTGTGTGTTTTAAATTAAAAACTAAATTCACAAAATCTTTTATTTTTAAATGAGTGCAAAAGTGTTTTGAAAATGAAAATCATTTTAACTCCATTTTTGTCAAACACTTTTTGTGTTGAAAATTGCATTTAAAAATAAAAAATCAAAAACTCACAATCATCCCAAATGGGTCCTAATTTAAGTCTAAAATTGATTTTTATTTAAAACAAGTGAAATTCTAGAAAAATGTTTGTTATCTTGAAATTTTTGTGTCTTTCCTCAATGATAAGGATAAAAAAATCAGGTCAAAAGAAAATGCCATTTGGAGTTTTTTTTTTTTAATGAAAATTGTGTACTTATTTTTGGAATAAAAACATCTTAACATATATAAATTTTTTTTTTCAAAATAAGTACCAAAATAAACTTCCTTAAAAAAATTAATTTTGCAAATGCTGATCCACATATATGCTGAATGTGTTTCATTTATATAACCGAAGCCTTTTATTTTAAAATTAAGGGGAAAGTACACAACACTCCTAAAACTTTATCTATTTTATAGATACCCTTAAATTTAATTTTATCCTAATTTATTTGTAATGTTTATCCTATTAGAAAATAGACAACATAAACTTTAATTTCATCTCAATTAATTCTTAAACTTTCCTGTGTAGAAACACCTTAAACTTTAATTTCATTATAAATTCTTAAAATTTATCCTTTTTACAAATAATTTTTTCTATCAAATTGGAGTTGAATTATTTATGTTAATGCCAATCATTCATTACACTTTTTATTCTTTTGTTAAAATTCATTTTTTATATATTAAAATATAGTTAAAACACGAATTTATAAGAAAAGAAAATGATAATAAAAACAAATAAAAAGTATTTATTTGATTTTTATAACTCTAAAATTTATTATGTTTAATGTTTGGAAAAATGATTTATGAAAATAAAACTAATAATAAGTGATTAGGATTCAAAATAAATAAGAGTTTAATGGTCATGCATTATTTTACACCGTTAGTATAGTCTATTTTTTTTTCAATAAATAATTGGTTGGGATTTTTTATTTGTTAGCGGTATGAGCTTAATTTAATACAAAAGAGGTAAATCTTAAGGATCAATTGAGATGAAATAGAAAGTAAAGTGTTTTACATGCAAAAACAAGTAAAAATTAAGGATCAATTATGGTGACAAACATTAAAATTTAAGGTATTTATTTATAAAAGGAAGTAAATTTTAATGATCAATTAAATATAGAACTAAAGATAAATAAAAAATAATAAAAAATTATAGAACTAAATTTCATGGCATTTTGTTTGAAAGAAGTTAAAGTTTAGGAGAATTAACTACTATTTTTCCTATAGAAAATCATAATTTATTTCTTCTAACTTTTTCATTGGATAAAATTGATTTCAGGTAGCAATTTTTCTTACTAATCAAACAAAATTAATTTTTTTCTCAATTCATTTTTAAAATATCATATCTAAATGTAAATTAACTTTATAAAATCCATTTCACCATTTTTTTTCTAAATCAATTTTACTAAGATCAATTATGTCAACATCTGAAAAAATGGATCCATTGTCTTGAAAACTCATTGTACTCCTATAGTTGGGATTTTTTGAGACATAATTAATTTTAAAAACTCTAAAAAATAAATAAAAACAATTATTTTTTTAAGATCTAAAAATGCACGAAATCTATTGATATCCTGCCGATAAAGTTGCGAGATAACTTTTCACCCTGGATGATATCACAAAAGAAATAAAGTTGTAGTCTTCTAGAGTGGGCAGTGATTTTTTCCCACTCGAAGAACATTGGACTTGATGTTTCAAGATTCAGATACTCGTCCGATTAGTTGTACACACCTTATAAGGAAGGACGTTATTTGTGTTCTCTCTCTTTATGGATTTCTTGTTTGATTATCTTGTTTGCTTTGCGGCGAGGTCCTCCTTGAAGGAGAGAAAAACTTCAAACAATAATTTATAAATAATTTTAAGCATTGGATCGATTGTTGACTCATTTGAAATATTAGGTTAATAGATGTATAAACATAAAATATAAGTATATATATATATATAAATTGCATCATAAGTTTAATAATTAATCATGAATATCAGTAGTAAGTTGATTCACTAAATAAATTTTAAGTCCTTGGCACAATATTTTAGTATATCAATTTTTTCAATTTTTATTAAATTTTACATTTTTTTAAAAATGTCAAGTGTTCAACCATTGAAACCAACTAGGTTAACTGCACAACTAATCCTATGAACAATCCAATCCAATTAGGCCTCCAATTTGTAGTAAGATGGATCCTAGTTTTAAACATGAAATTTATATATATATATATATATATATATATATATATCCATAATGTTGATACATAACTATTATTCTACAATGTTATGGAAATATTCTAGAATAATATTATGTTTTTAACATTCCATATCGAAACACAATTTTAAACTTGTTAATATCTCGGAAAGTATTTTTTTAGAATATCATTTTTTGTTCTAAAAAGTACTTTCTGGAATATTTAAAAAAATCCAGAAAAATTCAAACAAAACACTCGGACCATTAAAAATCTTATATAAAGAAAAAATTGTATAATAGTAAAGCAATTGAAGTAGAGAAAATGTATAATTGATATTAATTCTTCAATCTGGGTGATTCTAAGAAACACTATAGGCTACAATTTGAATAAATTTAAGATCTAATCATATGTTGGTGTATATATAAAATGAGAGATATTAATGTTGCTGTATATATAAAATGAGAGATATTAATGATGGAGCGAATGAACAAAAATAAAATAAGGAAAAAAAGAAGTGGGAGCATAAACATAATAGAGTTTGGAGTATGAAAAAACTAACACTAAAGCAAGAGATCAAGCAAGAAAGAAATAAAAGAAGATTGAAGCAAAAAAATCGAAAGGAGATGAATGAAGTGAAAGAGAGAAAGGAGCGTGATCAAATGAGAAAGAATGTGTTGTTGCTTCAGTCTTCTGTCATGAGTTATAAGGGTTTGGGTTTGCCTTATATATATATATATATATATATATATATATATATATATATATATATAATACTTCCACGCTAACTGATTGCTTGGTTTAGTTTAGAAAGCAAATGAAAGGGAAAAAAAATACATTTAATTGATATTTTTGAAAGCCACAACTTGTTGCTTTTCATAAAAGGTGGCAATCTAGAGTGCAGACAACATGATTGTAAAGGAGCCAAATAGGGTTTAGCGAAAAACGTTTAAATGTCATGCACATGCATCGCTGATTCTAAATTTATTTAATATAAATATAAAATATTAATATTCAATTTAATTTAACTGCCTATTTAATTACATATATCCTATGTTATTATAGTGAAAATCTATAATCTATAATTATAATAATGGAAATCATTTTTGGAGGCTGTTTTTACACATTTCAGTTCCACAGTCATCTGACACAAAACGACCTTTTTCAATCCATACCACTTTTGGGGAAATCGTTGGGCTAACTAAATGGGAGCAAAATACCATTTCAGTTGGAATTGGAGAAACCAAAAGAGGCAAGTAGCAAAACTTCAACAAGGGAACATGAGATTTTTGCCATAATCGTGAAATTTTGGCTACAGAGTTTAGGTTTTCGAAATTTGAATTTGAATCTCAATGAACTCTGCAGTTTATTTCTCATTTCTTTTCCTCTTTTGCATTCTCATTTCTCTGTTCTTCTTATCTTTCCCTGATGATTTGTTAAACAAACTTTTATCCTTACTTTGTTTAGGGATTCGATAGCCACATTATACTGTGTAGGGGAATGTGGAATTCTTGCTCAGCAAGGATGACGTCGTGGCGCTGACCATGGAGGAGGACCCATGCAAATGATCACAAAGGAAGTGTTGTAAAGTTTAATGAATCGAGTGAAAGCATTAAACTCAATCTTTTTTTTCATGGCAGACATTGTTTTACTATACTTTGCTTCATTCACATGATACTACTTTTTTTTTGTCAATTAAATGAAAAGTGTGGATAACATTTGATCCTTATGATTCAAGATCTAATTGAAAGTGGTGCCTGGAATTTGTCTGGAAATATTTTAATTGATATCATTGACATGATGCTACTTCATTTTTCAATTAAATGAAAGAGGTGGGTAGCATTTGTAATGAATTGGTTGGATGTAAGATCGGAATTGATTTGCGGCAGGTGGAAGGATGGATTTGGGTTTATTTGACAATGACATCAATTTCTTGAATTGTTGTGGTTCTGAGTGTATTCTTGAATTTGTTTGCTTCATTGTGTTAACTGTTAAGCAAGAATTGATAGAATAAAAATTGGAAGATGTGGATGCTGCTGTATTAGCTGTTTGTGTAGCTCTTGCAAAGGGTATGAACAAGGATGACCTTGCTTGGAAGGTAAAGGAAGAAAAGAGAGATGGAAATCCTGTGGTTGGTCTCATTGCCAAGCTCCATCTTCAGAGGAACTGCATGACTTTACTGTAGATGCTGCTGTATTAGCTGTTTGTGTAACTCATTGCCAAGCTAGACTTTATTTTTTTGTTACATATGTTAGTTATTGTATGATGACAAGCCTTGACACAATAGTAAAGTTGTGGTTGGTGATTTGTTGATCATAAATTTAAATTTGAAAACAGCCTCTTTATATATACAAGAGTAAAATTGCATATAATATCTTTCTTTCTTATCTTCGCATAATCGAACCTTTATATAATGGGATACATAATTTTTTTTTTGTTTATATGTTAGTTAGTGTAACATTCAAAAGTACTACATCAAAACAATCAAAATATGATATTAAAGTGTTGGGATCTTTGTTCATTTTTAAATTATTATAATATGAATGTTTTTTTTTAGTTTAACTAATTTATTGAATACTTTGTGTCATTTAATATAGAGAATATGAATAAAATATAATGAACGAGAACTGTGTAAATGATTTTTTTTTCTTTCTTGCTTATTATCTTATCACTCAACTAATTTATTGAATATCTTATTTTATTTAACATAGAAAGTATAAGTAAAATTAATATCTAAAATCAATTTACTTGGACAAATTTTAACCTTTTTAATGTTGTGTATATGTAAATTTATTAAATATAAAATATATGTAAAATGTAAAACACAAGGATGAACAAGTTGTGTAATGAAAGCAATTAGAAAAAACTTACACTTAATTCACGTGGATGAACAATTTACTTGAAATCAAATGAACATATAATTTGTTATGATAAAAGAAATATTTTAATTCATTTTTATAATATTTATAATGTATTTTTTCTTTTTACTTAACTAATTTTTTGAATACTTTGTTTTATTTAATATGGAGAATATGAATAAACTATTTTTTTTCTTACGGAAAAACATGAATAAAATATAACAAATGGGAATAATGTAAATGTTTTTTTGGTTTATTTTTTGCTTATTATCTTCTCATTTAACTAATTCATTGAATATTTTATTTTATTTAAGATACAAAGTATAAGTAAAATTAATGTTTAAAATTATAAGTAAAATTATGGGGGGTTTTCTTTCCTCTTCTTCTCTCCATAAATTAAGTAAAAAAATATGAAAATAATTTTTTAAGGCAAATAACAAAATTTATACTTAGTTTGTGGAGAGGAACTTTTTGTCTAAAGATAGAAATAACATATAAAATATAAAATATGAAATTTATTTTTAAAGCAAGTAAGAAAATCTATAATTTACGAGGGAAGAATATTTTAACTAAAGATAGAAATTATATATTCAAATATAAAATATGAATATTTTTTCTGATCTTGCTCTTCTAATTTATTAGAGAAAAGATACCCTAACTAATATGAAGTTCGACCTGGGATAAGTACAGCATAGTCAGAATTTATTTCCTTTAAGGATTGAACTCGAACATTACCTTAAAGATGACTTTTTTAAAGTAAGTAACAAAACTGATACTTAATTTATGGAAAGTAACTTTTTTACTAAAGATAAAAAATAAATATAAAGATGATTTTTTAAAAGCTATTAAGAATAACAGTACTTAATATGAAATAGTAATTACATAGAAAAATAAAATATATAAATTATTTTTTTTAAGTAAGTGAAAAAAATAACTTAATTTATAGGGAGAAACTTTTTTGTATGAAAAGTTATGTATAAAATATAAAATATAAAATATGAAGATGATTTTTT
>PYAF01004624.1:114729-129426 GCA_007407185.1 Glycine tomentella
ATAAGATTTTGTAGAATCACCTTAATAATTATAATAAATACCTATATTAGACATTTCTTTTTCAGTTTAACGAAGAGGTTGTATCAAATTTGTATTTCTAATCTCTTGAATACTTTATTGCATTTTTGTATACAGAAAAATGCATAAGTTAAAAATATGTGCATTATTGTAAAACAGATTTTGAAAGTTAGTTGACCTTATGAAAAGAGCATACATATATAGTGTATTGTAGGTAAATATCTTCATGAACATAACAAATAAACACAAAATTTAGATATAGTTTTTTGGTTTGTTGTTCATCTATTAGATAGTTTTTGGACAAATTTGGTTTATATTTTAATTCATAAATTTGGTTTGTTGTCCAACTTGGTTTATTCTACAAAATCTTATGACATTATTTCTTTCTATGAAATATTTATATTCATAATAATTTTTATATAATATTTAAAAAATAATTTGTACGTTACACGAGTCCAAAAACTAGTATTATTGGACCACAGGATGAAATATTTTAAATATTTAATTTATACTAAATCGTCATCATAACCACCATCATCGCCGCAACCACCACTGTGATCATCAGCGGCGATGGTAGTGGTGGCAATAGCGGTCATGTTGGTGGTGACGACGGTGATGACAACGACGATAATGGTGGCAACGACAATGATCATGACGACAATCACGATGGTGGTGGCAACGATAGTAGTGACGGTCATGTTGGCGGCTATGATGATGGTCATGGCGACAATCATGATGGTGGTGTTAGTTGTAGTGATGATCTTGACGTAAATTAAATCTTAAAAATATTTGATTTTCTATTTGGTGAATCTTATAGAAATTTTACAGTTAAACGAGGCTTTAATTTGAATGTAAAATGTTTTAATTTTAGCCTTTCATTTTAATTTAACGGATGAGAATGACCATTCTCATTCTCATATAAAACATCCCCTCTCTCTATATATGTGTGTGTGGAGAGATCAAATTACACTAATGCAACTATTACACTATTTTATAACTTTTAACTGGATAATGTTTCCTTAAAATGTACCATTGGATTGAAAGTTCCTTTCACATAGATCACACATACAAAATTTATATTAATCTAAAATCATTTGTTACCTCATTTATATAGATTAAAATCTACGTAATATAAATATTTTAAAATAGAGTAAAATATGAATCATTTGATTACTTTCTTATTGTTATTCAATTTTGACACAAACGATCTTAGTAATATGTAGATATAATTCAACGGTTAAATCAATAAAAATCACATTTTATATCAAGTTATAAAAATAGTATAATAATTGTTAAAATTACATGGGTGTAGTTCAATTCCCCCCCCCCCCCCCCCTCTCTCTATTTATCTATCTATCTATCTATTACACCATTTTTATAATTTGATATAGAATGTGATTTTTATTGATCCAACAAATTATATCAACATATTATCAATATCGTTTTTGTCAAATTTTGTCAAAATTGAGCAAAGGCAAGAAGACAATCAAATAATCTATATTTTTAATAAGTTTTAAAATGTAATTACGTTGATTTTAATTTATATGAACAAAGTAACAAATAATTTTAAATTTTCATATATGATCTAAGTGTGAAAGAAACTTTCAATCCAACGATGAATTTTAAGAAAATATTATTCAATTGAAAATTATAAAAATGTATAATAATTATTAAAAATATACTATCCTTCCTCGTATTTTATATATATATATATATATATTGTAATTAAGTGCATTTTTTATCGGCATAATTCTTCTCTTCGGGGAAGATATCCCACATTTTTTAAGCAAATTGATGATCTGGAATATGGAATTTTGCAAGGAACAATCTTAAAAGTTTATGAATGCTGAATGTGTCACCCCTTCTAGTGAATTTAAAATAGAAATAAACTTTTTGTTTTCAACTAATTTTTATCAGATATAAAACAAATAAAGGAAAATGATTTATTTTTAGTTGTTGATAAGTTTTCAATTATAATGAACAACTTTTAAGGAGATCTAACTTAATTGATTGATCAGAATGTGTGAATTATTATAAATCCATTAATATATTATAAAGTGTTGATTATATTTTAAGAAATGAGGGCACAATACAATGAAACATTTGCAAAAAATTGTTAAAATATCATTTCATCAAGCTTTTTAATGTTTTTTACCACTAAAAAAATCATTTTATAAATATATTCTTGTATTTATATTTTTCAAATCTTATAGATATTTATAAACACCCATATGATATACTATATAATTATTAATTCAAATAGAATCTAAAACAACAAAAAAATTAAAAAGAGTGTTTTCAATTTTTTATACCACAGTAAAATGAAGAGATATTTAATTTTAATTATTTGGTAGAGAAATTCCTTTTTTTCTTCTTTTTTGTGAAGTATCTTGACTACAACAAATGTTCTCGGTGAATTCATCTTACTACAAAATAAAGTTATATTCAAATTTAGTTTTCAGTTAACCACTTATTGTATTGGTTTTTAAATATCAACAACAATACAAGCAAAGCAACTTTTACATATTTGTAAAAAAAAAAACGAAAAAGAAAATTAATTTCTCACTTGTGGATTACTAACAAGTAACAATACACTTCTTTTAATTTTTTTATTGGTTAAAATTGATTAAAAAAAGTATAAAATCATAAATGAAAATAATTAAATAAGGAGTGAGACTCACAAGATATATTAGAGTAATTGTTTTGCAACATTATTTTTTTAATGAAATTGATGTTTTATAAAATTGATTTTGAAATATATTAATTTATGTTTGAATATTTTTATTTAAAAGAAAGTTACCAATAAAATTCAGGGTAATTTTTTCATTTGATGCAACTGTTATTTAAAATTGTTTTAGCTTGAACTCAATTTCTTATCACAAGACTAAATATATAGTGCATGTTTGACTGTCATATTTTGTCTGAAGTGATTACACAACTCGTGTTTTCATTTTAAGACTCTTTTTAGGCTATTTTTAGGATGAATCATTCTCATATGTGATTTAATATGGATCACTATTCTTTATCGTGAATTTCTTATATTCTTATTTCTCTTATCCTACACCTTCTCCATCAGATTCATGTTCCCTTCTGCCTCCAAAGCCGCTACTGACAGTGGTGCTTTTACTGCTATAGTTTTTTTCTGAGTCTTTTTTGATATAAGTACTTTTTAAAGTTTTTCTATTAAAAAAAATACTATATTTTTAATAAAAAAAATTTCAAAAATACTTTTAACTTTATCTAAATAAGTTTTCTTCTTCTTCTCTCTTCCCCTCTCCCTCCCTGGTTCTGTTCCCCTAACTCCAAAACAACGGAGACAAACATTTTCACACTGAAATTCATAACATTCCCCAACTTCCAAACCCATTAAACTATGTGATGAAAACTAAAAATGCGAAAAATATACCACAAGGATCCTCCAAAACTGCACACTGTTAATAAAAAACCTTTGTGGTCGATAACCCGGTGCTTGAAATCAACAAACACAAAGTTCCATCAATGAAAGAGTGAATATAGTTATAAGAAAAATAAATACATAAACAAATCAAGAGAAATATTAATGATGTTGTGGATCTATTGTAAGGCTGGTGTGGCACACCCTAAACTAGTGGATTCCATAGAAGTGGTCATTAGCATTGGAAAAATCGCCGAAGAGAAGGAAGGAGATTGTGGCAGTTGGGGCAATAGATCTGAGGAGGGAGAAAGGGAAAGAAGAAAAAGTAGCTAAAAGATTTGTGGGAGCCATAATCTGCTATTGTAGAGGATATAAATTTGATATATGGAATAAGATTAATCTAACAAGATAAAGTTATGGTCTATTTTGGACCATTTGAAATACTAGTCCACCAAAACAATGGCCATGACTTTCTTTTTAATAAAACTTTCTTTTTGTTTGTAATACAAAAATAGTGTATGTTTGAATTATGGGTAAAAGATACAAAATAGTTTCTTGTTCAAAAGTTTGTTAAGTACTCTCCAACTACATTGGAATAAAAGATACACAAGAGTTTCTTATTCAAAAAGTTTGATAAGTATTATCCAACGATAAAATTACGGTAATTCAAATATACCTATAAATATTTACCTAAAATTAGGTTAGATGATATTTTAACATAATTGTAAATAATTTAATGCAAATGAACATGCATTTAATGGATTAACATATTTTTGTTATATTTTTTTTCTGACTTAAGATATTAATACTATGTGTACATCTGTGAAAAAGTAATGACTCATATTTATTAGGAATTGTGAGTAGATATAAAATAAGTATTTATAAGAACACAAATGTTCAACTAACTAACCTTAATAAATATTTTTTATTCAAATTTCAGAATAAATACATTATCACATTAATTAAAATTGTCATTGTAAATCTATAAGAGTAACTATATTAATTAAAATAATTATTTTTTATGGCAGCATAAGAAAAGCCCGAAATGTTAAGTGAATTGGGAAAACAGTTAATGAAAAAAAATGATGAATCTATTTTCTCGCTTTTTTCCGGTCTAAGAAAGAAAGTAAAAACAAAAGGAAATGCATATAATGGAAATGGAAATACCCAATCTGCAATGTTTTAAGTTTTGCTCTAAAAAGGTACCGAAAAACATTTATTAACTGCTGTAGAATTAATTATGAAATTTTGAAAAAAAAGAACATTCAATAAAAACAAAATCATTTTTATATTTTTAATAGAAATTTAATACAATTTAAATTTTAAAAACCATTAAAATAATAATTGTAAACTTAATAAATTTAATTTGAAATAATTTATTAATAATTTTAAATTTAAAAAGCATTTAATTTTAACCTTAAAAACATTTAAGAATTGTAAACTTAAAAAAAATTTAATAATTATGAATTTATAAAACATTTAATAATTATAAATTTAAAAAACATTTAATAATTATAAATTTAAAAACATTTAACAATTTTAATTTTAAAAATATTAAATATTTTAAAATTTTGGAAATAATTTAATAATTTAAAATTACAAACATTTAATTTTCTAAATTAAAAAGTATTTAATATTTTAATCAATAAAAATATTACCAAAAATATATTACCATATACAAAAAAAAAACAAAAATCAACATATAACTTTATTAATGAGTGTTTAAAAAAACTATAAATAAAGAGCATTAATGCACTTGACTAAATACTCCTAATCATTAGAAAATAAACATTAATTATTACATCTTTAGTAAATGTTTTATTTCTTAAATAGCACTTGCTACTCATCAAATAAAAATTATGATAAAAGGAAAGTATTGGTGAAAGACAATGTTTAACCAAATAAGCATGTGCAATATTTTTTTATGATAAGGAATTAAGGATGTACAATAGAAGGAAAAAAAAACAAGGTAGCCTGATAACCTGATTTAGTGAAGAATCTTAATCTATGATAAAGTAGTAAATTAAGATTCAAATCTTTATTATTATAAAATGATGTTTATACTTTATATATCTTACTAGGATCCAAGTAGTGAGAGATTTACATAGTTTACAGAAGATTTTTTTTAAAAAAATTTGTTGCTGTTATTATACATTTATACGATAATAAAAAAAGAAATATTCACATTTAATTTAATGTTTAACTATGTGTAGAAAAAATATAAGATAAAGAAAATGGGAAATTTGAGAAGAAAAAAAAATGAATAAAACAAAAAAAGGTTGACAGAGGAAAGAGATGACAGTTTTTACAGAAGTTAGGAGAGAGAGGAAGAAGAGAGAGAGAGAGAGAGTACAGATCTGTTTGACCAAAACCCTTCACAACACACAAATCAGGTTCCATTCTGCTTCTTCTTCTTCTCTAATCCTATTTTTCCATAACAACACCACCGATTCATAGCATCACCGTCACCACCATCATCATCATAAAACATTTTCATATAAATAAATATATTCATTCATTCATTCAGATAATAATCATTAACTATCATTCTCTCTCTCTCTCTCTCTCTCTCTTTCAATTTTAGACAGACAAAGGGAAGAAAGAAAGAAGAGAACAACAGAGCAATGGAAGGAGGAGGAGCTGCTCCGCCGGCCGACACGATGATGTCCGACGCGGCGCCACCGCCGCAGCAGCCTCCGGTGGCGATGGGAATCGAGAATATTCCGGCGACGCTGAGCCACGGTGGCAGGTTCATCCAATACAACATATTCGGCAACATATTCGAAGTCACCGCCAAATACAAGCCACCCATCATGCCCATCGGAAAAGGCGCATACGGCATCGTTTGGTACGCGTACCCTTTTTCCCTTTCCCCCTTTCGAATCAAATCCAACCCCAAGTTCGCTTTTTTTTTTTTTTTTTTTTTCTTTTTCGATTTTGTCGCATGTTTTTTTTTTTTTTTGGAAATTTTAAGGAAAAATGTTTTTTTTCTTTTATTTCTTTTGGGAATGGAAGATGGAAATTTTTTGGGTTTGCTTTTTATTGTTGTGTGTGTGAACAGCTCGGCTTTGAACTCGGAGACGAATGAGCACGTTGCCATCAAGAAGATTGCGAATGCGTTTGACAACAAGATTGATGCAAAGAGGACCCTCCGTGAAATCAAGCTGCTTCGTCACATGGATCATGAAAACGTTAGTGAGTGATGATGAATGATGATAATGTTTGCATTTTTAGTGTTGTTTCATTTGGTTTGGTTTTGTGTTAACTGAATCTCAATCTCTTCGCTGTTGTGTGGTGTAATTGTCTGTTGCACTTTAGATCCTCTGATTTCGTGTGTGAAGGCTTCAAATTCAAAGGCCATTTTGTCCGTAGAGTGCATTTGTTTGTTCCTTTTCAGCTGTGAAACACTTTGAGTTTGAGGGAGTGAATAATGATTGCTGCTCAATGATTGGGGTGGGGAAAAGGGGGGGGGGTGTAAACATTGTAGGAGACATCAAGACCAAAATGCTGCACCTGAGTTAGTTTTATGTGGCATACTTGCATTATCTTACTGGTAAAGAACTTATTAAGGGCGACAATAAGTTGCCATTGAAGTTGCCAAGTTGCAGGATGGTAATTCTTAACGTTTTAAGGGCACGGCCTAGCTGTGTACGAGAGGGAAATTGTTTTTGTTTGATACTCTTGGCGCAATGTTTTTGATTAGTTTGTCGCCCTATCATGAATCTTGATGCAGTTCTTTTCCATTTCTGTCCTGTATTAATTAATGAATGCATTTTTTATTTTCTTAAATTGATTTGCCATTTGGTTATTTATGCTTTGCTAAGATACATGTTACACACGTTACTTGTTTTATTCGTGACACGGAGGTGCTTTTCTATGTTACGGTTAAAAACGTTGCACTTACTGCAGGGCTGCTTCTTTTTGTCTTGTTGTAGTTCCAATAACGAGCAAAAAGGTGTTCATCCTTAGGTCATTTAAAGCCTGTAGAAATCATATATATTTCTTATATTTTGTGGGGCAAATATGGGGAGAGGGGGTGCCCAAATAATTTTGTGATGGGATCTGCCACAACTTCAGAGCATCAGGAAAAATTCTTACATTTTTTTTGCCTATTGTAATTATTGTCTAGGTGGTTGTAATCAGGGATATAGTGCCACCACCTCAAAGGGAGATATTCAATGATGTTTACATTGCATATGAGTTGATGGACACTGACCTTCACCAAATCATTCGTTCAAATCAAGCATTATCAGAGGAGCACTGTCAGGTATGTATTCTTAAAATGAAGGTATAAAATTAAGATGCCTCAGGAGAAATTTCTCTTTTCTTGCTCCTTTTTCTTGTCTTTACCTTTACCCTTACCTTCACCTTCACCAAACCTGCTCAATGCTTTTTCTCACATCCTAATCCTATTACAGTAATACTGTAAATTGAGATACTGTGTAATAGAGGAGTTTTTGAGTTTCATCTTTCATGACTTGAGGAAAAGATTCGATAATTGTCTCATTTTTTATTTTGTTTGCAGAGTTTATATAATCTTATCCTTGACACCAATCATTTTTCTTGGCACAGTATTTTCTGTATCAAATCCTCCGTGGGTTGAAGTACATACATTCTGCCAATGTTCTGCATAGGGACTTAAAACCTAGCAACCTTCTCCTGAATGCCAACTGCGACTTAAAAATTTGTGATTTTGGACTGGCTCGTGTCACCTCTGAAACTGATTTTATGACTGAATATGTTGTTACAAGATGGTACCGTGCACCAGAGCTTCTGTTGAACTCTTCTGACTACACTGCAGCAATTGATGTATGGTCTGTTGGTTGTATTTTCATGGAATTGATGGATCGAAAGCCTTTGTTTCCTGGCAGAGATCATGTGCATCAGTTGCGTCTACTTATGGAGGTAACTTATTCACAAGTCTTCATTATTTGAAGAAGTTCAAAAATTATTGGTTCACATTTGTTTTTATGGTTGAAATGATTAACCTGCCAGATTTGGAACTAACGCATTATTAAAGCGAATTGAAATTCTATGGCAGTGTCATTCTTGAGTATAATTCAGGTTAAGTTTTGTTATATTATGTGCATACTTGAGTAAAGTCAGACACTTAAACCAAAATGATGAAATTCATGCCAAAATCTGCACTTGCTTTGCTGTTTTTTTTCTAACCTTGTAATCTATGTAGTTCATCTTTGATGACAGTCTGCATTGAAATCAATATATAACAGATATGCTTCTTACTTTACAGCTGATTGGCACCCCATCAGAGGCTGATTTGGGGTTTCTGAATGAAAATGCTAAGAGATACATTAGGCAACTGCCCCTTTACCGCCGTCAATCTTTCCAGGAAAAGTTTCCACATGTCCATCCTGAAGCTATAGATCTTGTAGAAAAAATGTTAACTTTTGATCCTAGAAAAAGGATTACTGGTAAGATTTCATTGCTTGAGGCTCTGTATTCTACGGTTAATGATGATATAATAATATCAATATGTGTACTTTTCAATTTTATGCTTTTTGACACCACAAATACTTGTTAAAAGTCACCTTTTCAAATCATCAATCGTGAGCTGACAATTTGCATCTACCTTGCCACAGTTTTAGTTTTGCTGTTGAGATGCTACATCTATTGATTTTTATATTATATTTCTTTCAGAAATTGTTTGTGCATGATTTTATCTGTTCAATTTTTTCTATCGACATGCCACATTGCAAAGCTATTGCTTTTCTTACATTTGGCTAAGCTCATTGACTAATATGGTGTGACTTCTGTTTAGTCGGGTAAGCTTTGTACACTAGTATTTGCAAGCTCACAACTTACAAATTCAGTTTATGATACTATTTCAATATGTAGTAGTAGTTTTCATAGCTTAAATGAGTGTTTTGGAAATGGCTAACTTAGGGCCAGTTTGGTCTGTGAAAATGTTTTGTTTTCATTTTCTTTTTCATTGGCAATAACAAAATTGCCCCCTATTTTACCCTGGTTCCTGTTTTCAAGATTTGTACAGGAAATGGTGAAACCATTTTGTTGTGTTATTTTCACCATTACAAATCTTTGAATCAAGAGAGAAAAGTGAAAATAATGTAGCTTTTTGTAATTATTAAGGGAAATAGAAAACATGTTCACAAACTAAATGCACCCTTATAAGGCACAGTAGTTTTGTAAACTGATCAATATCTATTGAATATTGATTTCTTCAACTGAAAATGTTGTTTTCTCCTCACTTTTTTTTCTTAATTTTATTTTAAGTTATTAACTATGATTTTGCAATCCAAGAAAATAGAAACTAGAACACAAATTTTCAAGTAATTAATATTGAAACGAGAACCAATTTTTATCTGGTTGGTTAACTTTACATAGTTTTGCTATGGAAAGTACAAAAAAGAATGTTCATTGATTCTCAGCTACAATGAGATTTTGTTTGAAGCATAGTAGTTAAGTTCCCACAATTTCTTGCACATAATTGTAATACCTTCAAGATTTTGGCCAAAGGAAACCTTGCTAGGCACTTCCTTCTTGTCTTCTTTTTTGTTCAAATTTCCTTCCATCTTAGGAATTTAGCCCAATTGAAAAGCCATTTGCTTCTCAATTTTCTGGTAGGTTAATGGGAATCAAGCAGGGCAGAAGCAGAGGAGAAGGTGGAAACCTTTGAGAAAGCCAATCTCAGACTGAGTTGTTTCTTGACATCTCTTGATCATGTCAATTTCTTCCCAGCACTTCACCCAATCTAATGGATTAAATTCTCTCCCTATCCTTGCTAAACTAAAACACCACTTCCTAGTCGCACTTTCAAGGCCATAATTATTTTTTATTTTCCAATTATAATTGAAAAATACTGGAAAATGTCAGGATTAACCTGTAAATGAGATGCCAAATACTGTGCAATTGAGGTTTAGCACTGTTCAATTTGTTGCTTTACTTTGTACTAGTGCTTACATTCCTTCGTTTGCATTGTTTTGCAGTTCAAGATGCACTGGCGCACCCGTACTTGACATCTCTGCATGACATCAGTGATGAACCTGTGTGCATGACTCCCTTCAGCTTTGACTTTGAACAACATGCTTTGACTGAGGAACAGATGAAAGAACTGATATACCGAGAGGCTCTAGCATTTAACCTCGAGTATCAGCAGTAGTGATAGACTTGTTATCATTGGATTTGGATCGTGTGATGTCTGTGTCCATAGATCAAGAGATTTCATTGTGTATATATATCTATCATCTGAAACCAGGTGATCTTGGAGTTGAATTATTTCCATTAGAGGCATGATTGGTAGACTGGAACAATCAAAGGTATCTGTATTGGCTTATTTGCTTCATATTATTGTCCAATTCATTGGCTACAGCCAATTGATAAATCTTTTCTTGGTCTCAAATTTGTGCTTTTATGGATTTAAAGTTCTATCTCTCTGAACCATAACGATGTTAAAAGGTTATTTGTTCTGCATACATGTATAAATTTGTCAACACAAAAAAAATATTAAACAATTAAAAATTAGTTTAACCGACGAAGTAAAAGAATGGTGGTTTATGGTTCGACTAGGAAAAATTAAAAAAAGAAAGCAATCCAATGAAAAGATTGATCGACAAGTTGGGATATGCAGTTGGTAGGTTGTTCTCTGATTTTCACTGGTTGAACCTTTAGGTAGATTATAAGCTTAGACCTTGATTGATATGGAGATCAGTTTGGTTATTGAGCAACCATTATTTAAAACGTTGTTTTATTTATTTATTTTATGTCATTGATCTTTCGATGATATTGTTGATTGATTATAGAAATATGTTATTGAGAAAACCGTCAGAACCGAAGTTAGAAACTTGAGGTGTTGAGGTTAAACTTTTGGGGTTGAACCATTTCCATCAATCAACCTTGATTGACTTTGTCAAATTCAGTTCAATTACCTACTGCCATTTCATAATGAAGGTTTCAGGGTTAAAATACTATGAAAAATGGTTTATGGACACTAGTTCATAAAAAGGAAAGAAGTATAAATGTGATGGTGATATAATACGATAAAAGATAGGGAAAAAAATGAAAGGTGAGTTATATATATTGCATATATTGCGGATGTCATCTATCATTACTCAAATACAACTACACCAACGAGGCATATCATAAAAATAAAATAAAATAAAAACAAAACTAGGCAGAGGTTCTCAAATCTCAACCCCTAGAAATTGGTGGCCCACGTATTATACACATTAAATAAGCAGTATTTTCAAAACTTGACCAGTCTCTAGTTGGTAAAGACTAAAGACCTTTAAGTTAGTAAAGACACTTAGTTTTTATTTTTTAGTTGACTTCTTAGTAAAGACTAAAAACCAGTCTCTAGTTGACTTCTTAGTTTTTAGTTCAACACTACTGATGGAACTGGTCAACCAATCAATAACATTTTTAATATTATTTACAAATAATATAAATTCAATTAGCAAATATCATATTGTACATCTTTAAAAAAATTAAACAAAAAAATAAAATGTACATTTCATTTATAAACTCGTTTGTTTTGAAAATATTTTAGAATTAAACTTTAATAAAAAAATTTAACACGGTAATCTTTTTTTAAAAAAAAGTGATTTAAATCAATTTTCTTATATTAAATTTGACTGGTATGTTATCAGGTCAACTAATTCTTCTCCAACTATTTTATTTCCCTAATTTCGTGGATATTTTAACCAAGTGACCTGATTTGTTTCCATCCAACCAGTGGAATTGACTAATCCAGTCTAATTTTTAAAACGATGAAAATAATAACATCTTGGGGAAAAAACGAAGCACGTATAGAATAATCATCCATTGCAAATTAGTGCTATATTTCCTTCTTTTACCTTCAGTGCGTACACACCCAGTCTATTTCCTTTTTCGTCTTAATGTTCCGTTAAAATTCATAGACGTCAAAACTCAATAGCCGAGGCATCTCACACACAGATTAATCCAAGAGAAAACAATCTTTTTGAAAGAGACTACAAAGTGGCATACAAACTTACAAATTCTGTAAAGAAAGAATACGTGTTGATCATAAAAGTAAAGCTTGCCATAATTTACTATTTGCATAAAATAATTTTTTTTATGTTACACGACCAAGTATTCAAGCACTATTCACTCTTGATGTTACCAAAGAATCTTGAAAGACGAACTGGGCCCTCGTCTTCACAATCCCTTCCAGCATCCTTGCTTCTTGACTTGGACTTCTTTTCCTTCTTTGATCTCTTGGACCTGGACTTGGATCTTCTTGACCCTCTTTCTTCTTCATCGCTACTGGAAGAGTCTGAGGATGACGAAGAGGAGCTAGATGCAGAAGATCTTCTTGAATGCTACAAGAGTAGAGATAATGAGAGGATGCATAAAAAAAATTACATTCATAACAAACGGATAAATCAAGTTTCTATCAACATTGTTTGGCTCATTGGCTCAAGATAAAACCAACGTCAGGTAATTTAACATACATAAGGCTGTTTAATGCAAAATAACAAACAACCCAAGAATAGCTACAGATCAATTAAAAACAATGATTTTGATCACTTCCAAAATAAATTGGTTTTAACCAATGACTTGAGTCAGCCACACTTAGATAAGTTAATGTTAAGGCATAGTCATCAGTGTAAAGCAAACGGTTGGGAAGAAAAGGAATACTTTAAATCCATTCAAAATTCAAAAGAAAGAAGAAAAGAGAAGAGTAAAACCTGACATTTTGAAGGGGAAGCAACAATGTAACACCAATTTCTTTCAACCAAAAATAATCATTTTCATCATAACCTTCACTCCAAACCTCAAGGTGATAAAAGATATTACAAAAGGTATATTACAACCAACCCCCTTGATGTTTCAGTCATTTTCAATTTTCATACATAAAAGATTATTTTGTAACACAACCTTCTTCAAGTGTGGGTTCTATGTCACATGAGAAGGGCTCCTCAGAAAAAAGATCACATAGCTTATGAGCTTGCTTGACTCACTTCCAGTACTATGGATCACTGAAAACATCTGGGAATTATTTGTATTTATCCTTTAAATAAATTTAAACCAAAAGACACAAAAGCCTCAAAATCTCCAACATGATTGCAAACATCTAACACCTACACTATATTTAGTCCAAAAGCATGGTTGCTGAAAACTGAAAGCAGACAGTCACTAGTTCTTAGTTACAGAAGTTAAAGAGATAGTTACACTATTATTCAATTTGCAAACAAAAACATCAAATTTAACATGAAGCTTTTCATTTTATCTCTGGAAAAACATAAATGTCTTAGAAATTAAAAAGCACCTTTCTCTTTCTGCTGCTGTGCTTCCTTGAAATTTTGTCCCTCTTATCTGCAAGTTAGAATATGCAGTCTCATTAGAAGCTGGGATCAAGAAAAGTGCTAGCAGAACAAACCAAGTTTTGGCAACTTTACCACGCATACCTTTGGCATGTTTAGACTTACTACTAGAGTGATTTCTTCCTTGGGAAAGCTTACGAGCCCTTTCAGCATCTAGTTGAGCTCTGTACTCTCTCATCATCCTATCTGCATCTGCTTCCAATTCCCCTTTTCTTAATTCTTCTTCCTAGTAAATAAAATACAAATAAAGTCAAATGTATGATATAGTGAACAAATACTAGTTAAAACACTGCTATTGCCCTAGAAATTTGACACATGGAATAACAAGCATTGATATTTAGGGAATAACTAGTAACATAGGGGAAAGAATGCAAATCCAGAATGTTAGCCACAAAACAAAGAAGCTATAATAAAATATCTACCTTGGGAATGAGCACAATCTGAAATGGCTTTTGGGGGACCAGGGAGGGAGTGACTTAAACATTCATATATAAAAAGCATATAAGATTGTACCTGATGGCCCCTTAATTAGTTAATGAGAAAGATAAAAAAATTCTTAGCTGCTGGATTGTAAGTGTCCTTAATGATTGCTTTACCAGTGGCTAGAGTAAAGCTAGCTACAAATGCTTGCTCTTATGGTGTGGCCAAATGACAAAGACCTCCCTCTTTATTTTCAACATTACAGTCACCTCTCTGTACTGTTTATCATCACATGACAATGGCCTGCCTTGCTCATTAACGCTGTTAATGTAGACACAACTGAAAGTCAACTGTGGCCAGTTGTACCTAGAATTAATCAATTTTCCTTGTAAAATTATACATTTCTGACAGCAGTAGTGATTTGGGAAAAAAGGATTGAGAACAGACAATGTAAGAGACTTGAATCTAAGTTCAACAGAAAAGTTTTAAGCAAAACTAATTGATTTGCCTACAACCGGTCTCCACATTTTCTGCTAAAGCCAA
>PYAF01004624.1:129526-172578 GCA_007407185.1 Glycine tomentella
AAAAAAAAAAAAAAAAAAAAAACAAGCAGTCTGTCATTTGGTCATATAAAAGAGAAAAATACATGTTTCATAAACAAGAGAAAAATATAATATTCTCATACCCTTTAATTAGTTGAAATTGACAAATCCCCCAAGGAAACGAAAAGAAGAAAAAAAAAACATAACTTCTAATGATATATATATATATATATATAGTATATCATATTTATAGGAGTAAAATAAATACACATATTTAATTATATTTTCTTTATAATGTTTTTCAAGTTATATATTTTTAATTTTAAGTAAAAAATTTAATTTTGTAAAGAAAATTCATAAGATTATAATCTCTAAAACATTTTATCATAATATATATAGAAATATTTAACAATTTGTAATAAGTTTTGCAGTTGTGAAAATATATAACACTTTTAAGTAAAAGAACTATATTCAACCGCCCCATTGAGGCAAGTTTTTATATCAGCACATGAGCACAATATAACCATTTTACTACAATGAGGAATGAACAGTTACTGAAAAAATGAATACTTGTTGTACATGGACAAACATTGAACGGTTTTTCAACAAAATCTAATTATATTAGAACATGAAATGATGAAATGAAAATGAGAAGAAATAAAAAATAATCGAATTTCTTTAAGAGAATGGTCCAAACTTCAGACGCAATTTAGGACTGATCTGATCTGAAATCTAGAGTAGAGCATATGGAATGATGACATAATAAACAACCCTCAAATTCACAGCATGGTGCAAGAGGATGTGTGTAATAATGTAAGTATGTTATAGACAGTAGACAATAAATATAAATACAGAGATAGTAATGCATAGATACTAAAAACAATGAATTCAAATAATAAAAAGACATGAATTCAAATAATAAAAAGGCAATAGAACATGTAGCTTGGCTAAGATTGAGCTGCAAACAGAATCAATGGAATTTTTTTCAATCAATTAATTCTGATTAAGAAGTACAGTGGAGAGAGAACATCAAGGTTTTCAGAACATTACCTTTTGCTTCTTTTTGTACTCTTCCCAAGTAATCGTGTGAGAGGTGTTAAGGCTAGCCAAACGAGCTGCATGCCATTCTGGTGAATGAAATGAACCATCCACCTGCGACAGTCCTCATCAATATCGGTCCAGGGTAAAAAAAGAAAGGGATGCAGCATTCAATCATTATAAAGCACTTTGATCCTATAGTATAATATACAAGAAGCCAATTACAAAGACCATGGTAGCAAGGGTCCCCTTCAAACAAATTTCATACACCTTAGTGATGAAATTCTCCACCAGAACATCCATAATAGTTATGTAAGATTCTTGGATAACAGAACATCCATGTGTATCAATTGTTAATTCATTGTTCACTTAGTATCAAGGTTATAAAAAACAGTCCGTGAAGCTGCAACATCAAGGTTTGTGAAGTGTACGGGAGTACAATGCAGCCTTCGGTTGCATTTGTTCGCAATTTCCTGCAATATTAAGGAAAGCAGCAATAACGCGAATGTTGCTGCAATTTAAACCCTTGAACAAAGTATTGAGAAGGTTCACTTCCATTGACAACTAAATTTTTTTAGGAAATAAATTAAAACTAAAAAAGCAGGAAAAAATGGTTCTGATTCAAGCTAGGGATTAAAGTATCACAGCACAAGTTATCTTTTCCAAGCAAACTTTAAGATGCTTGCTTTAAGACAACACACTAAACTCTTCCACCCCACAATTCATTTCAGCTGTATTTTGCGCAAAAAAAAAAAAAAAAACTGGAAATGGGCCTAGATAACGAGTCCAAAGGAGAAAATCCTAAACATTGTGTTGAGGAACAATGCTTTAAAATCGAAGTGTTCCCAATTAAATAAGAGACAGCAATGTCTTGGAATTAAGATTGAGGCTAGAAATCGCATCATCCCGCAACTCACAAAGTGATGTAATTTGAGATTGTCAAGTGTTAGCGATGAAAATTAATTCCAGAATACCGTAAATTGCGTGCCAAACACAGTCCAAGAGTGTAAAATCCAGCACGAACACATTTATAATCACGTGCGAAACTCTCCATCAGAAATGTTTTGGGGTTACGCAGCGCGAAGAGAGGTCCGCGATGGGGGGAAAGAGTAAAAAAGCGCGAGGAGACAGAGAATAGGGGAAATGAAATGAAATGAGAAATGGTAGGTTAGGGTTAGGGTTAGTATGAAAGGGTACAAACCATGCCGTCTTCAACCTCGTCGGGGCCGGCGGAGGCGCCGCCGAGCCTGGCTCTCTGCATAGCTTTGTAGGTTTGGTTTTTCCCCATCCTTACTCTGCAAATTTGATTCGCTAAACACAAATTCGCTTTATGATCATGCAGATTGAAAGCACCACACACACTCCACAGGAGTTGGATCTCGAAATTAGATTAGGTATTCAATTTCCAAATCTCGCAGCGTGGCGTAGCTCCTTCGCTGTCTTCGTTCGTTCGTTCGTTTGTTTGGTTGGTTGGTTCCACCTTTATCATCCTCTTGCTGATCCTCAGATGCAGAAACCACATTTGGGCCTTAACCTTGTCTGACACTCAATGGAGGGTATTGTTATTAACACCATCACTTTTGCTAATAGCACTACCCACGTTGGTGCATTTTACTCATAGTTCAAAACTGTCCCCTGAAAATTCCGTTGTGTAATTCGAAGGTGAAAAAAATACTCAAGGGAAACATGATTTCGTTGTTCAATTTTCATCACCTCAACACAACAAAATCATGATTTTATTTTTATAATTTTACTTTAGCCTCGTTTATCCAAAAAAAGAAAAAGAAAGGTGTAGGTATAATGACTTGAACTATTATAATGATTTTAAAAACCACTACAAATATTTTTTTTAATAGACACAATGTCACTTGACAAAGAAATCCTGACAACAAAAATTCAAAATAAATTTTTATTCAATCCCTAAACTAAAGATTACACAAGTTTTTTGAATTGGATTTTTTTTAAAATAATGACACACACTTCTTAATTCCAGTGTTATATTATTTTTATATTAATCTTTATTTATATTTATCATTTATTTAAAAATATTATATATAAGGGGTGCTAACATACACCCGCTCAAGTAGAAGGTGTATATTAGCATTTTGCCCCTTTTCACTTGGACTAAAAAAACCATTTATTCATTATTTTATATCAACATGAATTAAAGGGTTGTTAAGTAATTGTAATTTTACTTTGTTTTGTTTTAATTTTAAAAACATGAATTACTCATTTTCTCTTTTCCACGTTTCTCTCTCTTTCCAAATTTTGTTCACGGTTCACACTTTCATCTTCTCCCAATCATCATCGGTGAAGTTTGATAGTTGTTGCCTTTTGCAAATCTTAGAGACCCCATCCTCTTGACTGGAAGTGGCTTGTACACCGTCATGGCCAAATCCCCAGTAAGCGGTTTAGCCTATGATATGACATTTCATGCATAGAAAAAAGTTTTATAAGTTGATTTTCGTATGAGCTCAATTGCAAATTCAATATCCTTAATCTTTGTGAGCAATTATATTTAATTACATGAATTTGATGTTTTTTTTGTCCCAAAGGCATACTGCAGAAGTTCAATGACGTGCTAATTGCAAATTAAGTTTTAGAGGAAAAATCCATTTTTTTTTTGTACTTGACGGGGCCTAAGCCCAGGAAAAAGAACTACAAAACAAGGATCTTAGGAGTTTCAACTCCCATACAATCTAACAGAAGCAATTGCCTTAACAAGGTTGAAGATTGCTTGAAAACAAAAAAATCTTCCTTCATCCACAAGCATGGTTAGCCAAAGCATCAACACAATGGTTAGCCTCCCTATAAAAATGAGAGAAACTAACATCCCCATGTTGATCAAAAAGCTTTCTAATAGCCCTGATAAGCGTCCAACCCTAAACAACACCATGATTAATTCCATTAATGTTGGCCACAACAGCTTGAGATTCCACTTGAACATCCACCTTTCTCCACCCTTTAAGCATAGCTTGAGACAATCCCACATAAACACCCTAAAGTTCTGCAAGAAAAGCTGAGGAGTTCCCTACTAGCTGAAACCACCATGCCAATTGCCTGAATTATCACGGAATAAACCACCACACCCTGCCACTTGGTTTTGACTCTTGAAAGAACCACCAATATCCAAACACTTACTCCCATGACTAAGTAACACTCATCTAATCACAACTGAATATCTAGATCTTAAAGTTGTATTAATGCAACTTCTCATTTCTTTCCCATATATATTAGCTTGCCTAGCTACAAATTCCCAAGGCTTATGCACAGCTACAAAATCAGCATTATGAAGGTATTGATTCCTCCACATCCGTAAGTAATAACAACCATAGGTCCATATTCTTTTCCACATCTTAATATCCAAATTATCCATGGTAGTAGACAAGTTGAGAGAAATCCAATCACTCAAATCAAAGTTGAAGAAAATACCTTTTTTTGACAGCATCCACTAGGAGATACCAAAGCTAAGAAGCAATCGGACAATCCCTCATAGCATGTAACACAGTCTCAGCAACAATGTCGGCAGAAAGGAGGAGAACCGTCCCATCTAGAAGTTCTCGCACGAGTCAGAAGTTTATCATGCTTCAATGCCAAATGTAAACTCATCCTCTCTGGCACATTAAGCTTCCAAATAGTCTTCCAATTACCATCCTCAACAAGTTGGTGATAATTTTGCAACCTTTCATAGGCACTAGCAACAGTGAAATTCCCAAGTCTATTATCGGGCCACATTCTCTTATCCTGACCTTCTTAAATGTCCAGGGGGAGAACAATCCTAATTCTCTACATAATGTCTATTGGCAAGAGAGGTGCCACCAACTCAAGATTCCAATCACCATTATCTTTCACCAGATTATTGACCATTGCATTCTCTAGGAACTCAAGGATATAAATGCTCAAATCCTCATCTATCTCTCTAGATGTTGATAGAAGTTCCATTCCTAATCACCTAGAACTCATTGTTAAGAATCAAGAGGCCAAATCTTCTCTAAGGATTTCTACAAACTAGAATTTGTATTTTTCACTTGAAGAATTGGACCTAGCTTTGGACCTCTAGCATATTTAGCCATCAAAACTTTTCTCCATAAGCCTCCTTCCTCCTTGCGCAAAGCCCATCCCAATTCATAAGGCAAGCTTTGTTCATATCTTTTAAAATCCTAAACCTGATACCACCAACAACTTTGGGTTTGACCATGGTTTGCCAGCCTATAGCATGGTGTCTTCTTCTGTCCACTTGATCACTCCAAATGAAAGATCTTTCTATCCTCTCAATGTCCTGCAACACTCCTTTAGGAATAATCATAGTCATCCTATAATATACCAGAATGGACTAAATAACAATTTTGGCAAGAGTAGCTTTGCTTGCCAAATAGAGCTGGTTGGACTTCTATCCAGCTAATTTAGAGGCTACCTTATCTAACAATGGTTGAAAATATCTCTTATGAGGCATTTTTCCCAACAAAGGAATGCCCAAATAGGAACCTAGAGAGTTAAACTCCTTATATCCACTAGTCAATACTAGCTCACGATGCATATTAGCCTCAACATTTTTGGAGAAGTAAATCATCATTTTTTCAGTGCTAACCTCTTGTCTAGATAACTGGCAAAAACTATGCAAAATGTGTTTTAAACACATCATTTGCCCCATGCTAGCTTGCCCACACAAAATGAGATCATCTGCGAACATTAAATGGAAAATCCACTGCTTTGATCTTCCCATTTTCAAAGGTTTCCAACTTCCCTCGTCAACCGCCTTGGAAATCATGAGACAATTTGTCCATCTCCATCACAAAAAGATATGATGACAGGGAGTCACCTTGGTGTAATCCCAAAGCTGGGGCAAACATGGTAGATCTGTTGCCTTTCCAAAGAACATTAGTGGTCACTAAAGAGATGTAGTTCATAATGATACTTTTCAACCCATGCGGAATGAAAACTTCATCCAATATTTTGGCCACAAAAGACCATTGCATTCGGCCATTGGATTTAGAGAGATCAACCTTAATGATAAAATAACTTGTTCTACCATGCATTTGTCTTAAACTATGCATCATCTCCTGGGCAACAACTACATTTTCATGAACACTTCGAGTGGGAATGAAACCATTTTGTTGAGGGAATATGATGGACGACATAACCACTTTCTGCCTATTCAAAATCAACTTGGTCAGAATCTTATACATAGTATTGCATAAAGAAATGGGGCAAAATTGACTCACAAACTTCGGCTTATCTACTTTTGGATTTAAACAAATATTAGTCTCATTAATTTGTTTAATATCCATAGGAAAATTCCACCAATGAAGAATAGTTTTGAATAGTTCTCCTCCAATAATATCCCAAGCATTTTGATAAAAAACCTGCAGGAAAACCATATGCCCCTGGAGCTTTCCAGGGATGCATGTCAAGCAAGGCTTTCTTCACTTCTTCCAAAGAAGGCTGAGCAACTAGATCCTCGTAATCAAAGCCTTCAATTCTAGGAAAAGTGTATTCAGTCAAATCACCTTCCGCACTTTCCTCTAAAAACTGACTTCGAGAGCAACTTGTGATAAAACTTATTCACATGTCCCATAATCCTATCCTCCTTATCTAGTCAATGCCTATCCTTGTCTCCGATTCGTATAAATTATATTTTTGCATCTTCTATTCACTGTTTTGAGATGATATTAGCGGGTGTTACGATCCCCATCCACTAACCACTTAGCTCTAGATCTTTAGAACCATTTTAATTCCTTTTGATACAACACCATTGAAAGCTAAGCTTGAAGCGAATGCTCCAAATTGGATAAGAAAGGATTACACTGCCCCTTATACATATTTCTTTGAATGCCTCTAATTCTAGCCATCAACATCTTCTTATTCTTTTGAATTCCCCCCAAAACATACTTTTTCCAAACAGATTGAGTTTTTCCATAGGTACATACGGATTGGACAATCCGTATGACTCCTACGGATTATCCAATCCGTGGAATCCAAAAATGAAGGCGAAACGAAGTCGAACCTCACGCGGCGGTTGACACGGACTACCACCAATCAACCAACGACCAATGTCGCCTGAAACGTGTCGGAGCTGACCCAAATGTATGACGTGCGGCGGCAAGCGGAAGAAAATCGCAGCAACGACTGAAGGAGAGGAGGTGTATGCGTGAAGAAGGCAAATGAATAGTGCCTGCAATTAAGTATATACGCAGGGGCATTTACGGAAAATCACTGTTCATTTCTGGGCGTATTAGTCTTGTACAAAGCTTTTCCCTAAATATAAATCCTCTCAAATCAGCAAGCCCATAACAGATCCTGAAACCATTCTATGAAAAATCTAGAGAGAAACAACGACGATGAGAGCTGCTTCTCAGAAATGGGGTTACATTCGGATCATGGCTGGTACAATCCTCGGAGGCATCCTCGGATTCTACGTCATGCACCGTCTTGAAACTAACTACAAGGTTAGCATACCATCACTCTCTTCTCAATTGCTTGTTATCTCTTCAAATTTATGGGTTTTTGAAGCTACCCCGTGGAGGGTCGGTAGCATAATCTGAAACCCTTTTTCCTTTTCTCTTAAAAGATTGTTGCTTTTTTCAAGTGTTTGATGTGGGTATACTTGCGTTGAGTACAGGAGAAAATGAATGAAAGGCTGAGAGATTATGAGGCTGAATTGAAGAGGAAGAAGGATGAGAGATTGAAAGAGTTAGAGGAATCCTCCAAGTTTTGAATCATTGTTCTCTCTCTCTCTCTCTCTCTCTCTCTCTTTTTTTTTTTTTTTTTTTTTTTTTTTTTTTTTTTTTTTTTTTTTTTTTTTTTTTTTTTTTTTTTTTTTTTTTTTTTTTTTTTTCTTTTTGATGTAGTCCTTCTCTTTCTACATTTGATTAATAAAATTAACTGGAGAAAATTGTTCCTAGTCTCATTGACAGTGATTTCTGTATAATAGAAGATTTTTCCTTTAACAATGAGTAGTTTGCGGCTTTACATATGATGTTAAAACTTAAAAGGGCTTATAAGCCTCACTATTAACCCAATCTGATAAAAACTAAAACGTGCATATGTGCTTCATTTTGAAGATGCACTAAGAAAAAACATGCAAAGTACCAGAGGAATATGAACATCAATGAGTAATGCTTGCCTTCCATGGCGATTAAATGGGTTTAGATCAATTTATTTTGTTGGAATTTGTTGAGTATATGGCAATAGCAATATTCTAATCAAACAAAGCGATCCCCTGTTTTTCAATGAATCAAAACACAAACTAACTGGAAACTGTACAAAAATCAGAGGCAGGAGTCCTCCTACTCAAGAATTGAGCAATGACTATGGACACTACTTAAAAACCTCGTCAATGTCAAAATCTTAATCTATGTGTACAAATAACAGAAACCCATAAAAATATCACACCTATTTGCTTAAATTGACAGTATATGACAGCAAATAAAGAGAGCTGAAATCAAACATAATCAAATTTAGATGAATTTTGAAAAAATAAAATCCATAGTGCCTGTTATAAAATGTCCAAACAAAAGTTTATAAACTAGAAAGAGCCACAGGCCTTGCTACTTCTATTTCGTCTTGCTAAAGCACCATGTGCCAACCATTTTCTTCCCTTGCTTTCATTCCTCTCTATACCATCTTTCTCTTTCCTCTGATTTCATGTCCTTCTTGGCTTACAACAGCTCTTTGAACCTTTTGTTCATGAAATGGGACTGCTTTGGCTCGAGAGCCACAATGCCCTTCTTGGCTTATTCATTCATTAATTTTTCATATACTTTCTGTGTTCAGGAGGCTGAAAGTAATCTATCCCCGCCTTATCCCACAAGAAACAATGAATGAGATGTATGTTCCTTCCCCCAGAAACTGAGCCAAAGAATATCTACGATGATTTAATATAGTTGCTTTTTTTTTTTTTTTTTGAAAGAATATAGTTGCTTAGTTATTCTTTCATATTTATATATTATCACCAATGCTTAAGTAAATTTTATATATTAAATTATTGATAGTTTAACAAGGAGGAACATGTTATGTGATGTCCTCTTTAAGATGTAGATGTATTAATTTTAGATTTTGTTATCATTATTAAATATAGGGAAGTGATAAATATATGTTGCTAAATTCTTTTTTTTAAAAGAAAAGAACGTGATTTCCATCAAATCACATCTTGCACATTATATTTTGTGCAATTCGTGTTCTACCATGTAGCATCACTCTTAAATATATGATTAAGTAAAAAGATGGAGTGCATTGTCTTTTTCCCCCAAAAGATAGAGTATATTTTTAGAAATATATATTACTTAAATTAATATTAAATTTGATAATATCGGTGTATATGGTCTATAGAGATGCTTCTAGTATGTAGGGAAGTCTTAATCAAGCAAGGTATGATATACTTAATTTATTGTTGAATTGAAGAAATGATTCTTGGCTTAAATGTCTAATTTGTTAGATGAGATATTTCTTGGCATTGTAACACTAATGAGAATTGACTACAAATAGCTGAACTTTTGCCCTTATTTTTCCTTGTGAAACAGGCCATGAGGAAACCAATATCACTGTTACGTAAGTGAATTTGTATTCAAATCCTAAATATTCTTAATTGTACTTTGTGTTAATTATAAAAATAATTATTTTCCAAATGCTAAGGATAAAATGAAAATAAAAAATATCATATAAAAAACATAAGTTATTTAAAACCTGTTAATTAACTTAAAAACGTGTATAATACTCTTTAATTTATAACACTTGTTGATAAGACCCTTTGCTGGTGTAATTTTTAAACAAGTAATTTGTTGGGAGACTAATTCAATTTTTCAAATAAATACAGTAGTGGAAAGTTAAGAGGTACATTCCAAGACATGGTGGAATGCAGCTAAGTTCTTCGATAACTTTAGTACCATAATGAAAGATAGGTAGAGAGGAGAAAATTAAGATTCATTAAGTCTGATTAATAATAGAGTCATGAATATTTATTATATAAATGGTTCACGTGAAAAAGATGAATCCCCCAATCGAATCAGAGCAAGGGAAGAAAGTGAGCATGTGATCACTTGTGTGAGAGGGTATGTAGTAGCGATAATGTGCTATCATTTCTTTTAACTCTCAGGTGTTAGTAATAGTAGGTAAGAAGTGTTAAACTACATTAATTATTGTGTGTTTTATCTAAAAATCTTTTGGGCATGAGTGATCTTGTTAGTGATGTTTTTTTCCTAACACAATTATCGAATTTTGTTGGTTATTGCAGACTTACTTCTCCGTGGAGGCTTAGGCAGGAGATCGTAATCTTCTTACCTATAAATGCTGTCAACTATACAATGAAGTAATTTTATGAAATATAATGTTATCGTTGTCTTTTTTAATAACATTGTTTTTTTTTTTTATAGGAAATTCTATACATATTTTAACAACATTTTAAACTCAGATTCTTAGTAGACCCATTGATTATGTGTTCTTTCACATAACTCATTTCAATAATCTTGACTTGTATGATCATTTAAAGAGTAAAAATTTGGCGAGTAATATATATGACAATCATTTCTCTCATGTTACAAAAACTGAACTATTGATTGAATGAATTATTTAACTGCATATAAATGTATTTTCTAGTATATAAGAATCATTTTAACATTACATATTTGTGTAGTGTGCAAAAATTGAACTCCCTCCACAGACTGTAATCTTGTTTACAATGGATAGTAGGTATCACCTTTTAGGAGTTATTTTTTTTAGGGGTGCGTATGACGTCAATATCATTTTATTTTATTATTTGATTTTCGATCCTTAATTTCAACTTGTCTTTTAATGGAACATTTAGCTAGAAGTAGAGGAATTAATTTCCTGTGTCTTTTTCAATATTTGCAATTTGACTAACCAGTGAATGACACAGGATACGAGATTTGTTGAACCTCTTGAACCTATCTAAATATGGGTTTTGGTTCTCGAGCCAAAGCAGTCCAAAGTCATGAACAAAAGGTTCAAAGAGTTGTTGCAAGCACACAGGCAAGAGATATGAGGAAAGAGAAAGAGACCAATCATGAGATCATGTTGTAGTTGCAACTGCACTGTATCAAAAAATTGAGTACCACGAAAGTAACTCAATGTAATTGATTAAAATGGCTGGTACCTGGTGCTGTAGCAAGATAAGCTAGAGGTAGCAACTTTGCATAAGTAGCCACATTGGCTGGCTTGTGGCTCTAAGAAGTGTTGCAATTTATAAATTTTTGTTTGGACGTTTTATAACATAGGTACTATGTATTTTCCCAAAATATATCTAAATTTTGTTATGTTTTGTTTGATTTTAGTTCTCTTTATTGGCTTTGTCATATATTGTTGTCTGTTTAAAGCGAACAAGCTTGGTATATATTTTTATGGGTTTTTGATATTTGTACGCGTAGATTATGATTATGACATTGATATAGTTTTTAAGTATAGTATCCTTAGTCATTTGCTGAAATTTTGAGTAAGAGGACTTCAACCTACCATACTTTAATTTTTGTATAGTTTTGAGTTTTCAATTAGCTTGTGTTTTGAATCATTGAAGCACGAAATTGATTTTAATTAGAATCATATATTCAACATATATATTCTATCTAACAATTGATCAAAACCCATTTAATCAGTATCTACATGGAAGTGAAACATAACTCATTTATTTTCATTGTCTTCTGCCATACATATACTTTCTTAGCATCTTCAAAATGTAGCATAACTGCACGATTTAGTTCTATCAAAATTGTTTGGCAACCCATTTAAAATGTAGGCGGTTAAAAATCACCAAAAACTACTTATCAAAATATTATAGCCAACCGCATCATTCATAATACCGAAGGTTTGTGAAGCACATTTTGAGTCTTGATTTAACCAACACTGAGAGACTTGCTCGATTGGAACAAATGGTGGAAAATTAGTCACAGGAAGGAATGCGGGGACACCGGAAAACTGTAGTAGCAAAACCCTGGCCAAGCGTCAAAGATGAACCATATATGGAGTGGAGGAGTGTGGGTACGAAGGAGAACTTGTTCGTAGAGGTCAAGGCTGGCATTGACGACACAAGTTAGGAAAAGGATTACTTAATTGTTCGTGTGATGGGAATTGGAAATTTGGCCAATTGGGCAAGTGGGCTAATTTTAATTAGAGATGAATGGATATTGGAGATGGAAATAAATAATATTTCAGTGGAACTACAATGAACAAGGAACATTTGGATATTGGAGATGGATTTGGGTAACAACTTGGAGAAAATAATGTCATAGTGCATGTGAGCTAGCCTTAGGTTATCTAATATGAAATTATTTTGATTTGTATATATATATATATATGTGTGTGTGTGTGTGTGTATTGGTTGAAGTAATGGGGTATTGAAATATGAATCAAGTTGGCTGCCAGTTTTGAGTTGAGTGGAAATATGTTTCTAATACATATGGAAATTAGTGTGAGCATGGACTGGGATTAATAACAGCGTGGAGCGGTGCCTTTTTCCTTGTTTAAAGTTTTGCTATTAAAATAAGAAAAAATAAATTATACACTAATAATATAAAACTGAATTTAATCACAAACTAAAATATATGATAAATTTATTAATTTTTTATAATAATTATCATAAAAGTCATATTAACATAATTTTGTATTGATTGATGTTGTAAAACAATACACTGTTACTGTATATCATTAAACTCTTAAATTAATTCTTATGTTATTAAATCTCACATTAATATCTTATTTAATAAAAAAATTTCAAATTTATTAACTAAATCCACTTATTTTATTTTATCTTACTAATATAAATTTCAAAAATATATGATAATCTTAATCCATTAAAATTTATATATATGTATGTGTGTTAGTTAGTGATTATAAATCAATAAATAATTTAAATTTTTTTACACTTAATTTTTGTTTCAATTTGAGTAATTGGCAATTAAGTAAATTTAAGTCTTTATAATTTGATTGCTAACGTTTAGCTCTAGAGAATGTAATGAATACAAATAAATTATTAATGACATTTTTGTTGTTTTGACTAATTGTCATTACTTACACTAAATTAATGCCATGGCCTATATCCATTATATATAATGTAGTCGGTGAAAAACAAGCCAAATTTAACTGTTCAATTTAATATTTGTGACAAGGTATGCAATGTATATGCGTTTTGCATCATAAAAAATGCGGTTTTGCACTATTAGTTACTTGAACGTTGGGGGGCATAGAAGACCTGATGATAAATGTTTGCAAGTATATGATATCCATGCATCAACAAAAGTAACCGAACACAATTCAAATTGAATGATGGTATTTGTCCAAAACCAGCAACAAAATATTATATTGTGAAGCTTAATAAAGAGGACAGATATATAAAAACCCAAGAGACCCCTCTTGTTCAATATTCTCACTTTCATCTATTGCTCTCCTTGTCCTATCTTGCTTTCTTCAATTGTTTCTTTTATTTTTCTTGCTTGCTTAGTTTTCAACAGAGACATCAATGACAACTAAGAAATTGTTGAACATTGTTGTAGATGGAAATTAAACTCAGTCTTGGGTCCTCATTGGCCCAAAATTGTTTCAGATTATCTGGAAAAGATTGTCAGGTTCGAAAATTCTTGCTGCACATATATCATGCACAATAATTAATTTGCTTTATATCATATGTTGTATTATTCATCATATGCATGACCTTAACTATGACATTCCTTTTAAGAGATAAAGTTTTTACTTTTATGTGTTTTAGAAAATATTCTACCTTTTAAGATTTGTTTAAAGTTAGATCTATAAACTTGTGAATAATTCAAAGTCCCACAATAGAAGTTCAAATTAGATAAATCCTGCCTCCCTTGTTTTGCTACCCAAAAATAAAAAACAAAAGCATATATGAGAAAGTTCTGGATGCGAATTAGGATCGGGTGTGTAAAAGTCAGTTACTTTTTCTTTATTAATTTTTTAAATGGAGCAATTATTACTTTGACCTTAATAATTAAGAGAAGCATAACTTGAAGAATAATGGAAAATGCTTGAGTGAATTTCATGTTTCCAAACAAAACTGATGTAAATTAAATACTACTAGGTTGTTTTTACCAAAATTCAGGGTCTGATTATTTTGAGAAAATATTTTTATTTTTATTTTCTCTTTTTACTTTAATTTTATTTATAAAATTGTCGCCTTATTTTCAACTTGTATACTATTTTCAAAGATTTATATATGAAACACTGAAAACAACTTCTTTTTTTGTTTTCTCTATTTCTTGTACACATTTTTTAAAATAGAAAATACAATGAAAATAAGTTGACAATTTTGTAATTTATATGAAAACAGGATATGAAAAAAACACTTATTCTTCTTTGAAAAACAAAAGACCCAAGAGTACCGAAAAATTCAAGAGTCATTTCATTTAAGAGATGAGTAAATAATCACTTATTGGCGCCAATGCCAGTTCTAGTCCTTATTGAAATGAGTGAGATCAATCTTACTGCAATGGGAGCAAACACTTGGGCTTCTCTAGCGCCAATGATGCATGAATATAATCAGGCAAGGGCCTATACCACCAACAGATTTTAAAGACTATGTGAAGGCATGAGAGGTAAACTAACTTGGCTCATTTGTTTCACAAATGACCAACATAATATGCTAATCCTATGATAATTTCAATATTGAATTTGAAGGTATATCCTTGTCCTTTATATGAACTCTAACTATATTAATATGTCAATTTATTTGTTACAAAATGGCTTCTCAGTACTTGATTGAAGCCTTGTTTGAAATTACTTAAGAAAACCAAACAATTTAAGAGATAAACCCTATACTATCTCTGCCTTTACATTTGTTTGGATAGCAAGATCTGTATAGACATAGTTAAAATTAATTATATATAACTTTTTAAACCTATTTTATACTGTTTTCTTTACAATTGTATGATTTATTTTGATAGCTCATTTACTTGTGAAGATTTGATCATATGTTGTTAGTATATATATCTTGTACCTTCTAAATGTAGAAGTAGTTTTCAAACTCTAGCATTGCATGTAGAATTACCCTACATGGTTTAATTAAATACAATACATATAAAGAATTAGATCGATTGTGATTGTGATAAGATAACATTAAACAGATATCTTTCCAACCTTATTAAGTTTAAGATAAATAAATATATATCAGACACATATATCTTAATAAATAGTAGTATTTGATTTTTTTTTTGCTGATATAATAAACATTGAATTTAACATAAAACTACTTCTGTTCCAATACTTATATATTATCATCAGTGTTTTAGTAAATTTTATATATTAAACTTATTGTTTCGTTTACCAGTGGAGGAACATGTTATGTGATACGTGTTGTAAGTTGGTATATTTTAGGTTTTGTTGCTTGGTTCTATATTTGTTCTATTTATCAATATTATATTAAATATCTAATTATATATCGACACATATATCTTAATAGATATGTTGCTTGGTTATATATTTGCTCTATTATCACTACTAAATATCTAATTAATTAAAGGATAGATTACGTGCTTCATATATATATATATATATATATATATATATATATTATTACTTTAATGTTATATTTAGTATTATTGGTTTATAGGATTTATACAGAGTTTTCATATGAAATAGGCCTTGAGGAGACTAACATCATGTGTGTCACGTAAGTGGATGCTCTATGTTCCAATCCCAAATTTTCTTAATTAATTGTCTTTGGTGTTAATTACAAAAACAAACATTTCCCAAATGCTAAGGAAAAAATTTTAAAAATGTTTATTATATAAAAATGCAAAAAGTTATTTAAATTACTTAATATATAATTAATTTAATAAAATATATTTAATATTTTTTAATTAAGGTCCTCGCAATACTAGTTTAGAAAGATCCTTTCTAGGAATCATAATTCAGAATTTTCTTCAAAATCCAAAAGTACACACTTAATTGTTTAAACTCACAATTGACTATTTTTGTTGGTCATTGGAGGCTTACATATGGATCAAATAGTTTGGATATCATCATCTTCATATTCACATAACTAGAAAATAGACTTTTAATATTGATTATTTTTTACTTTTAATATTAATTTTTAATCGATGTTGAAATCATCGATGTTAAAAGTAGTATCAATGTTAACATCGATTTTCAAAAAATGATGTTAACATACGTTACACAACATCGATTTTCTTAAAAATCGATGTCGTATAATAAGATATAAACCAAAAAAATGTAAAATATGTAAAAATTAACATTGATTTTTAGAAAAATCGATATTGTATTTTGCAATTTTTTTAATATCATGTCTGTTTTTTAATATTAGTTAAACCTGCAAATTAAAAAACAAATCAATCCAGACAGTTTTATAATACAAACTTTTATATTATTATTAAATAATTACTATCAATTATAAGAAATAATTAAAGAAAACAATAATATCAATATATAAAATCATCTACTATAACCGATTTTAATTAAATTATGTATATAATTGTAAAATTCTTTAAATACCTAATGTTCATTTTTAACTTTGAGATAATATTTTACCCATCAAATATGAATTATTTTTAATTTCTCTGGTTCCAATGATTTTGAATCAATAAAATATTGCATGATATAATAAAATATAATTTAATTATTATAAATAATAATAAATATAATAAATGAAATTAGTTTTGAAATAAAAGGAAAAATTACCTGAATTATCAATAAAGACATAACTTTTTGGCCTATGCTTTTGATTTTGTTGACACCAAGACAGAAGCGCAAATGCACCATAATCATTATAACGTACAATTTTGCCAATTTTTGCCTATGCTTTTGAAGTTTGATTTGACTTTAAATAATCATTTATTACCTTCAAAAATTTGCCTGCAATTACTCATAATGAAGGTAAATAAACTATTGATATCAAACACACAGCATAATTCTCAACACCAACAACATCCTCACCAAATACTAAAGGATGGACTTGAAAAAAAAATCATGGTTTTAACAAAGTTTACAATATTATGTGACCAGCTGGTACATAAGGATCCCCTGTTAGCTTCAAAGCCTCTATATATCATAAAACTCAAGATTTGAAGGCCCCTTGGCCCCATTGTCCTCTTGCCGGCCACTGACCAAATCTACATCTTAGATGAAGAACTTCAGAGGAGTAAAGCCCATGCGCACCAATGTATAGACTTGATGCAAATGAAAATATGGTACTTGGTTTACACTACACTACAGATTAAAAGCATCCTACATTCAGCAGTCCATATTCAGCACCTCATAATAATCAATAGAAATTAGAAAGAGACCAAGCATACACATGTGAATACAAATGGTGCAACACATGGACCCTAAAAGTTACTTCTTGCAACATAAATGTGTGAATAGGCGGAAAAAAATCTCTTTGGCACAGAGGGTTGTTTGGTTTGCAACCATATATGATCATTATGGATACATGATTTTTAGAAATGATATTTTGAATAGGGAAAGTGAAAGCGTTATGGACATGTTTAAATTTAGATCTTTGGCATGGTTATCATGAAGGATGAATAACTTGGATTTCTCTTTTTAAGACTGGTCCATATATACTTCTGTTAGGTGATATATTTTTTGGATGTCATTTATAAGTTAGAATACAAACTACCGTTAGGTGATACAAAGTTTGTTTTTGATGGACAGATTCTTGTGTAAAGCCTAAGTAATGGCTTCAGTGTTGGGTGCCAATTAATTAGTACTGACATAGGTATATATAGGTACATGTAGGGATGATGAAATTGACATGTCATTAGGTATATGGGTTGTGTTACCCTTTGTGCCCAATGTTAATATATATTTTTTGCTGATAAAAAAAAGAAAAGAAAAGAAAGAGACCAATCATGAGATCATGCATGCTGCAACTTCACTGGTTCTTTCCTAGGCTGTCTTTAGCATTAGATAAATTGAAAACGAAACACATTCACCAAAGGGATATCCATTAAAATTTATGAATATTTGTCTGTTAGCGATTATGTCAATAAATAATTTAAACTTTTAATACTTAAATTTTTTAGTTTGAGTAATTGGAAAGTAAGTGAATTAATTATTATAATTTGACTAGGAAAGTTTAGCTCTAGAAAAGAGATCAATGAATAAAAACATAATAATTAACACCTTTCTTCTTATCTTTTTATTTTAAAAAAAAAAAAAAACTTCTTGTACTTGCACAAGATTATCTTCCATAATTCCATTGCAACATTTCTTCTTGCCTCCTGTTATAAAATGCTCTTGCTCAAATTTATAAAATAATCTTTGTATTATGCTCCTTTGATATCCCTTTTGTCTCTTCATTTTTTTTATATTATTGTAATAATTTATAGTCATCAATACAGATGCTGCTATCAGCGGAACTATATTCCTTTTATATAAAGAGACTTTGTTTCTTGTTCCCGTTGTTAATTAGTTTCACGTCATCTCCTTCCAAATCTGTGAAAGGACTGGCTAGTACTAATTTGCTTCTCCTCTTGGAGAAATTCGTTGTCAAGATGTTTGAGGCAACATACTTGTTAGTTTTATTTGTTATGTTCGTTATCTTAGCGCACCAGTAATTATAGTTTTGAGACTTTTGCCACATCTGTGGTATCAGGTTTTTTTATCTGGCATATCATTTTATTTTTCTGTTTAAAATGTTGTTTATATTATCTAAACAAATGATATTTAGTTTTAGATGGAAGCATTAATAGGATGCAGTCCTGAATGAATATACGTAAACTTTACAATTTGTGACCGGAAAAAGGGCAGCAAAATAATGTGAATTGTAGCTATTTCTAGTTTTCTACCCCAGCAATAATAGAATTTTAGAAATTCTGTGTCTGTTGTTTCAGGTTGGAGAATCTTCTTCCAGAACTTCCCTTCTAAAGTTTGCTTTAAAGGGATTGATCAATCAAAACAAAATAATGCATAATAGACCAATATCTTAGGTTTCTCATTTAATTTACAAAAAGTTCAACAATATCATGAACTGTCCTTTTTTCTTTTGAGGGTCTTAACATTTGTGTTCCTTCTGATTGCGTTCATTCTCATTGCCACAGTCAAGGCGAAATTGATGATGACAGGTGACAAAATCAAGTTCAACTGAGGAACGGAGGATTCCATTTTGAGATGGTACAGTGCCCCTTTCGCCCCTCTAGACTTTGGACAAAAACGCAAAAGAGGGACGTATGTTAGTAACAATGGGAAGTATACATAACAATGTCAATTGAGGATCCAATCCCTAGTTTATATTTAAAATTGAGCCAGTGCAAGATATCCAAATCTGCAAGCCCATACCATTGAACACAGATCCTGAAAGTGAAACAATTCTCCGAACAAATCAAGAGTGAAACAATGACGATGAGAGCTGCTTCTCCGAAATGGGGCTACTTATGGATCATCACTGGTACAATCCTCGAAGGCATTCTCGGATTCTACATTATGCACCATCTTGAAATTAACTACAAGGTTAGCAAACCCTCACACTTTTCTCTCTTCTCTCTTCTCAACAGCTTGCTTAGTCTCTTCAAATTATGGGTTTCTGAAGCTACCCACTGGGAATTCAATAGAATAGTCTGAATCCCTTTTGCTTTTTCTCTTCAAAGATTGTTGCTTTTGTAGTGTTTGATGTGGGTGTACTTGCCTTGAGTACATGAGAGAATGAATGAAAGATTGAGAGATTGTGAAGCTGAATATAAGAAGGATGAGAGATTGAATGAGTAAGAGGAATCCTCCAAGTTTTGAATCATTGTTTTTTACTTTTTGATGTAGTCTTTTCTTCTACATTTGATTTATGTGAAAACTGGAGAAATTTCTTATAGTGTCAGAGCCATTGGCAGTGGCTTTTACATTTTTTGTATACAGTTAAAAGGACTTAAGCTTCACCATTAACCCAATTTGATAGAACTAGAACTTGCCGCTGACTACATTTTGAAGATACACTAAGAAATTGACATTCGAGGTAGAATAATATGAAAATAAACGAGTTATATTTCACTTCTATATTGGTGATACTAATTAAATGGGTTTTGATAAATTATTTTGTTAGAATATGTTGAATGTATGATTCTAATTCAAATCAAACCAATTTCGTGTTTCAATGATTCAAAACATGAGCTAATTGAAAACTATACAAAAATCGAAGGAAGGTGGAAGTCCTCTTACTCAAGAATTGAGCAAAGACCACAGATACTAAACCATATATCAACTTCATAATCATAATCTGTGTACAAAATACCAAGCCTATTAAACAGACAATATATGACAAAGTCAATAAAGAGAACTAAAATCAAAACAAAACAAAACAATGAAATTTAGATAAATTTTGGCAAAAAAATCCATGGTACCTATGTTATAAAATGTTTTTTTTTTTTTTTTAAATCAATTACAGAACTTTTCAGATCCACAAGCCAGACTGTGTGGCTGCTTGTGAAAAATTGCTACCTCTAGCTAGCTCTTCTTGCTACAGCCTTTTGCTTCATTCTTCTCCTCAACACCCTCTCGCCCTATTTTATCCTACAATGTTCTCACCAATGACAGTTTCTATTAAGTACAACATGCAGCTCTCTGTGATATGTATCAATCTTTTGATACAGAGTTGTTGCATACAACATGATCTCATGATTGGTCTTTTTCCTCTGATTTCATGCTCTTCTAGCTTACAACAACTCTTTGAACCTTTTATTCATGGCTTAGACTGGTTGGAAAAATATTGTATCCTGTGTCATTTACTGATTAGTCAAATTGTAAATATTGAAAAAAAAAAAAAAACACAGGGAGTGAATTCCCCAGCTCCTAGCAAAATGTTCCATCAAAATACAACATAAAATTAAAGAAAATTAAATGATAATGTGAAATGATATTGACACCACACTCACCCTTGAAAAAATTGTTCCTAAGAAATGATATTTGCTGTTGGTTGTAGACAAGATTACAATATGTGAAGGGAGTACAATTTTTGCACACTGCACAAAGATGTAACATTAAAATGAGTCTTATATATTAGAAAATACATTTATATGCAACTAAACCACATCCATCCAGTCAATAGCAAGCAGGAAAAGAATTTTCTTTTGTTAAAATTTAACATGAGAGAATTGATTCTTGTGTATGACTCACCAAATTTGTACTCATCAGATGATCGTACAAGTCTAGATTGTTGAATTTAATTATGTGAAAGAACACATAATCAATGGGTCCACCACAAATCCTAAGTTCAAGTAAAATGCATGTAAGATTTTCTCACAACAGGAAATGGTAATTAAAAAGAAAGCAATAACATTATATGCCATAAAATTACTTCATTGTATAGTTGACCATGGTTAAGGGTATGAAGAGGGCGATATCCAGCCTACAACACCACTGATCAGTAAGCCTGCAATGACAAACGAAAATCCATAATTGTGCTGAAAAAAAAAAACGATACTAACATGATCACTCACACGCCTAAAAGATTTTACATGGAACATACAATAACTAATGTAGTTCAGCATTTCTTATCTACCTCTAGTGCTCCACAAAATTGTTTCAAAAGTGTTTTACTCTATCAAATACGATTACAAGAATTATAATCCATTTTAAACTGTATATCATTCTACAAATCTGACCCCCAATAAAAAATGATAATTTAAGGGACTCTCTCACACAAGTGATCACATGCTCACACATTGATTTTCTTTTTCTTTGGTTGGGATGATTGATCTTTTCCACATGTGCCATTTATATAGTTAAGATACATTTCACTGCCTCTTGAAATGCACCTCTTGACTTTTCACTACTACATTTAATTGAAAAACTGAATTGTGCTCCCAATAAATCACGAGTTCAAACAATTATATGTATACTTTTGGATTTTATTGAGAAAATTCTAAATTATGATATTCCAACAAAGGATCTTATTAACTAGTATTCTAAATTAAAGAATATAAATCATATTTTTCAAGTTAATTAAAAGGATTTATATAACTTCTGTATTTTTATATGATATTTTTTTTCATTGTTTCCTTAATTAGCGTTTTTTTTTGTAATTAACAAGAAAGACAGTTAAAAAAAATTAAGATTTGCATATAGATCCACTTACGTGATAGGTGATGTTGGTTTCCTCACGACCTATTTCACAAGGAAAAAAAGGAAAATAGTTTCAATTCTCATAATTGTTACAATGCCCATAAATTTCTCATCTAACAAATAAAATATTTAAGCCAAGAAATATTTCTTCAATAATAAATTAAGTATAAGTGTATCATACCCTTGCATGACTAAGGAATTGGCGATGTGAGTGAATTCTTCCAACCAAACTTCCCTACATGCACAGGAGAATATATTTATTGTATAAGTGTCTCTATAAACCATGTATAAACCAAAATGATCAAATTTAATATTAATTATATATTTCTGACCATGTACTCTATCTTTCTACCTATACATGAGAAATTCTAATATTCATCCTAGTTGGTGTGCGTTAGGATTGAACACCAAAAAAATTGTACTAAAATACAATCAAAATCTTTTATTTTTTCAAAATTTTATTTAAAGATATTATCTTACTTTATCATTTAACTTAAAAAATAAAATAAAAATCCATATTTATTAGAGAGAAACGTGGAAAAAAGATAAAAAAGAGAAAAATATATATTTTATTCTACAAATTAAATGATAAAATACGATAATATCCTTAAATTAAATTTTAGAAAACAAAAAGAACAAATGAGTTTTTAATCCAAAATTTTTTGTGTTGAATGCTAATACACATATTAGCATTTTCCTATATATATTTAATAGTGATAAATAGTGCATATATAGGATTAAAGCAACAAAATCCAAAATTATTATATAGCACGATAAATAACATATTCCTTCCCTGCTAAACTATCAATAAATTTAATATATATAATTTACTTAAGCACTGGTGATATATATAAGCATGAAAGCATATTAAGCAACAATATTAAATCAAATATTTATTAAGATTTTTTTTGTGGGAATTTATTAAGATATACATGCTTAATATATATTTATTTATTTATTTAATATGGTCGGAAAGAATTGTGTTTAATGTTATCTTGTCACAATCACAATCTAGTTGTTTTTAGATATTTACATTTGTATTTAATTAGACATGTTCAATGTTCAATTTGAAACGGACTAATTAAAAGTATGGTGCAAAATCAGGATTGAACCGACGGTTAAGTGTAAATTAATTATACATTTAGAAGGTACGCAGATATATATACTCAACTTAGTATAAATTCTTTTACAATTAAATGAGCTATCAAAATATAAATAAAGCAATTGGAAAGAAAACAGTATAAAAATAGGTTAAAATTATCTATAAATTAATGTTAAAAGTGTCTGTACAGAACTTGTAATCCAGAGAAATGTAAAGGCAGAGATGGTTTATGGTTTATCACTCCAATTATTTGTTTTTCTTAGTTAATTTCAAACAGGGCTTCAATGGGAAGCAATTTTGTATTTTGGAACAAATAAAATGGCATATATATAGTTAAATTAAATAGTGCATAGAAAGGACATGTATATATATATATATATATATATATATATATATATATATATATATATAAAATCCAAATTAAGTTTAAGAAATTATGTTGCTCATTTATCAAATAAAGAGACAAGTTAGTTTACCTCCCATGCAGGCACGAAGTATGGAAAATCCATGAGAGGTGGTGGGCGAAGCCAAAAAGGTCCCTGATTATTGATGCTGCTACTGTTATGTTGAGGCATCGTTGCAGGTATAACTTGTGCATTGATCTCAGTCATTTGATATGAAAGGTGCCTCTGAAATTGTTGGTGACCACTGCTGCTACTACTAGCATGATGAGGGAGCACTGAAAAGTTGCTTGGTGCTGAACACGATTGAAGTTGAGTGAGTGGGTTATGCATTATATTATGAAACTTGGAATGATTACCAAATGAAGGACCAACGACTTGTGGAGGATCTTGTGGATCAATAGTTCCTAGTCCAAGTGTTGTGCTAGCACTAGCATTAGCACCATCAACAACACTAGAATCAATACCAGCATTAAAATTAGCAAAAGCAATACCACCAGCACTAGCATTATAACCTAGACTAGCACCAACACTTGCACTAGCAGTATCACCAACACCAACACTTGTACTAGCACCAGCACCAGCACCAGATAGTCCCTTCACTGCTTTAATGAATTCCATTGAAATATCATCTAAAGGAACCGATTCATATGGTTGTAAAGGGAATTTGAAAGTGTTCTCTCCCAGTTGAAAAAAATCGTTCTCATTACATAGCTTTGCCATAAAATCTTCATAGTCATTTGTTGGCAGAGAGTAGCTGGGGGAAGAAACATACATCTCATCCCTTGTTGACGGTGGGATAAGCGGGGATAGGATAATTTCAGACTCCTGAACACAGAAAGTATTTGAAAAATAAATAATGAGCCCAAAATAGATGAAAAATGCTTTAAAAGAATTTTAACTCCTTGAAAATGTAAAAGACAAAATATGTCAGACTATTCTACAAGTAAAATATGTTTTTGACCCTTAAAATGTTTTGAAATGTTGCTTGTAGTCTTTATAAAAATTTAATACTTTTTAGATTTTACATTTATTAAAAGTGATGTAATTTTAGTCTTTTATTTATTTGGGGTTAAAAACACATTTTTTTACTAATTGTAAGAATCAATAATATATTAGATTTTTATAAGGATTATAATTAATCTTTTGAAATATTTTGTGGAACTAAAATCTTATTTTATCTTGTTCTACTAATTTTTTTTTAAAATAAAGACAGTGTACATACATGTCTAACATTTTGGACACCCTCCATTGTAGGGGCAGATCTAAAAATTTTGTTAAGTGAGGACAAAAAAACAATATATTATCTTTTTACAAAATACATAATTTTATGATTAAAAAATTCAAATTTCCTATATATATATATATATATATATATATATATATAAACTTTTACAATTATAATTGATTAAAGGCGTTTAGTATAATAAGAGGAACAAATATTAATTTATTTTCTCTTTTATTTCTTAATTATAACTTTTTATATTCATCTATTTTGTCTATTAGGGCAACAATTGTTTTTATGGGGGCAATTTTATTAAATATGTATAAGTAAAAAGAATTATCTTGTGGGGTCAATTGACCCCGTAATGCTTAACCTGTCCCTGCTCCATGGTTTGCTCTTCGAACGTCATGCGACTAGCTGAGAATAGATTTGGGAATAGGTCTTCTAAAAATATTAAACAAAAAAGAAAATAGAAACATTAGAGAAAATTGCGCCTAGTAGTCACTTATGTGATACAACCGAAACTAAAAAAATAAAGATAAAATCCATAAGCTTTAATACTAATAAATCTTAAATAGAAAAAAATGAGATGCAACGTACTTTTGATTGCTTTAGATAGAAAAATGTTATCACTACATTATTTATATTTTATAGCTATACAACTATATTCACAATTAAATTATTCTCCATTATATGTACCACAAAATAATCAAACTATTTAGAGTTAAAGTTTTATGAGAATAAAAGATCAATGAAAGTTATTAATTAACTATACAGAAAGATGATGAGAAGAAAAGGAAAAAAAAATAAAATTGATGACAAACAAAATATTTAGAGACAGAACCTTGAAGATCGTCCATTGTTCCTATTTTTTGTAATATAGATTGATTGATCGTGTACCTAGCTCCTTTAAATTTCTTGAAACTAAACAGTAAACTGAGTGAAAATCTGTATTCCCAAACAATCCTATAGTCGATGGGAGAGTTTGCACTAGAGAATCAGTATTTCTTTCCTTCTTGTTGAGTGTGACTCCATTGTTCTTTTCCCCTACGCAGTCTTTGTGTTATGTTGTCAGCAGTGATGTCAAAGAGTTAATTTCTCCTTAGAAAAAAGTTAAAAAAAAATTAAACAACTTACGGATCCGGATGCAGTGAAACCGGAGCTTTTTTTTCAATTTCTTTACCTCTTTCTACTTATTACTTCATTTCTCAATTAATTGCTTTGTTTTCTACATAACAAAATTTCATTACTAAGAAGTGCAGAGATAGCGTACGTGGAAGTTATGAAAGGTGAGGAGGAGAGGGTAGATTATAGTATTTTTGTTGCTTATATTAACACTCACAATAATAAATGTGAGTGAGGTAGAGGAAGGGTAATACAGTCTTATTATTTCTCTTCTTATTTATTTCCTCAAAATAAGATGATAAGAAATTAATCTCAATATTTTTTTTTTGTTTCTGTCATTTTTATTTCTCTTTTCTATTTCCTTTCTTCTACTAATTTTATTTTTTGAAAGGCTACTAATTAACTAGAGATGATCTAACTTGAATTTTTATTGTCAGACTTTGGAAGAAAAAGTCATTTACTAGTTTAAAAATATCTTTAAAAGGTAGTGTTGTGAAACACATAAAAATAAAAATTTTATCTCTTGAAAGGATTCTTTCAGTTTTCAATGATTTTCCTTCATATCACTTTCTCTGTTAAAAAACACTTCAATAAATCAAGCGTGCTTATGAATAATGATAGGTAGTACAAAAACATTTCTAACATAAACCAAATGCCATAAAATAAGCAAAATGACATGTGTTAGAACGTGGATTTAAATCTAATCCAACCCAAAAAATTAGTTCATAAGGTAAGGGTTATTTCTCACTTGCATTGTGTATTTTATTTTGACATTATTTTTAATCAATGTGAGACTTAAGTTTTTTTCAATAACATGGATGATATATGATTAGTAAGAATTTTCAAACCTAATTATCTTTTCAAGATACCATGAAATAATATATATTGGCCGAATAAGGACTCATGGTTGACTTGTCACATATTTAACCACTTCTCGGATGTCCTGTTTTGAAACTGAATGCTACAATAAATAAGAAAAACTGAAGAAATAATTGAAAAAGATGTAAAAAAAAGACATGTGAGGCAACGAACAAAAGTGAGAATCAAGAAGACAGGGGACTTCTTGGTTGTTAATTTTGTTTAATTAATAACAATTAGCCATAAGATGTTTTTTAAGATAAGAAGAAAGATGTTAATAATTAATTGTTTTTATTCTTTGTCTTTTCTAGAGCTAAGCGTTCATAGTCAAATTCTAATAATTAATTTATTTAATGTCCAATTACTAAAACTGAAAATTTTAAGTGTAGAAATGTTTAAATTATTTATTGAGTTATAATAACTACCAGACAAATATATATATATAAATTTTAGTGGATTAATTAAGATTATAATAGATTTTGCAGTCAAAAAAAAGATTATAATATACTTTTTAATTTATATTAGTAACATAAGAGTTATAAATTAAAAAATTCATTAAGAAATAAATCAACATAGGATTTAATTAAGGAATAACTCAAAAGTAATTGTATGATATAGAAGTGTGCAATAGTCCATGTCAATCCTGAATTTGTTACTCACTCCTTTATGGGGGATGCTACTATAATTTCTTCTATGATCAATAAGAATTAGTTTCTGGGACGCTTTGCCTAGTCCATTTAGCAAAAAAAAAAAATAAAAATGCTTACGTTATTTAATGGAGCCAAAATACATAAGTCAACATCTTTATTACAAAAATGAATGATATCACAACAAAAGTTGAAAAAGATGGAGAAAAATGATGGGTGATATGGTAGACATAAAGAGCATTAAAGTTAGTTTAATTTATCCTTTATTTCTATTCAGATTTTTTTTTATTTAGTAAAAAAAAGTTTAGGTGAATTTGTCTTGAAAATTCATCAAGATCACATGTCTTAATGCTTAAAGCTCTTACAGTGAATGATATTAGGACAAAAGTTGAAATAGATTAAAAAAAAAAAAAACAAATGGAGGTGATCTGACAGACATAAAGAGCATTAAAGTTAGTTTAATTTTTTCCTTTACTTTTATTTAGTAAAAAAAAGTTTAGGTGAATTGTTCTTGGAAGTTCATCAAGACCACAACATGTGTCAAGGCTTAAGGTGCTTTTACTGAATTATATGAAGACAATAGTTGAAAGAGATAGAAAAAAAAAATGGGTGATGTGGTAGAAATAAAGAACATTAAAGTTAGTTTAATTTTTTTATTTTAGATTTTCCTTTTTTTATTTAATTAGTAAAAAAAAGTTTAGTTAAATTAGTCATGGAAGCTCATCAAGATCACGATATATCTCATGACTTAAAGTGTTTACAGAGTTATATACACATTATTCATCAAAGCAATCCTCGCATCAATAATGAAATTCCAACGCATCAAGAATGAATTTCAAATAAATGATGTTCTTATGGAATGAGTCTTATCCATAACCAACTAAATTGGCTATTTCATATATTTTTTTTCTTAAATAAACTAGATGTTGATCCACAGGGGTCCAGATCTAGTGTGGGGTTGGGGGAGACTCAAAAATCATCTAATAAATATACTAACTAAAATCAAAATTCATATAAAATATTCATAATTATATATTTTTCAAAATAATCTAAGAACTATAATAGAGAATATAATTACACAATAGATAAATTAAACACTTTTTTAAAAACCTAAAATTATAAATTGCAATCACCAATTTAATATGCCATCAAGAACCATGATGAATTTAGAATAAAAATTAGTCTTTAGGTTAAACTTTTTTTTATAAAAATTCTTATTATGTTAAAAAAAACTACTAACTTAATTAATAAATTATGTTATATTAGCTAAATTACTATCCTTTATGATAATAGTAGCTAACATTAAAGAATGATTTGCTTTCAAATAGTTACAAAATATATAGAAGAATAATGATGTATCATAACAAAGGCTACAACTTTACGAGTAAAATAGTATACCTTATCTTTGATGTAACTTGATATATAACATGTTTTTTAAGTTTTACATAGTATATGTATCTAGATTCTTGCACTCATGATCTAAAAACACATTGAAACCTCTCAAACAATAACAAGAATAACAAAGACAAGACAATAAAAACAAAAAAAAAATATAAAAAGAATGATAATTGAAAGATAAAATATTCAAAGATATGTTTCAAAATTGAACTTAACAATCTCTTATAAGTTTGACTCATCAACAAAGATTAATAAATAAAATTTAAAATTCTCAAATCAATATAAAGGGAATGTTAATAGAGAAAATATATGATACTCAAATACTGTATCTAAAAAAAGAAAAAATACAATATTATCTCAACAATAAATACTTACAAAAACAAATAGAATATTTTGTTAAAAAGTAGAAAAATCAATAACACTTAAATGACTTTATTTTATGTTGCACTTAAATGATTTATTGATATAATTAAATCACTATTATTTATATGATTAAACTCCTAACTGAATATAATTATCTAACGCGGGGGGGGCGGGGGGAGTTCAACGTGCGTCCGCCCCTGGTGATCCATATATAAATGATTTTTAATATTCAAAAAGTTTGAAAATGATTTCAATTCCTTGTTTCATTGATTAATTTTGAAAGGTTACTTTCATGTGTAAGCAAACTTTATAAAAGAAAAATATATCATCTCTTTTAATTTTCAAGTGTAAATTATTGCAATGAAAATAAGTGTAATATTTTTTTTTGGACAATGATGAGTGTTCGTTGTTTTTGGAGTACAAGAGGGTGAAAGAAAGAGTGACAAAAATTGTAATACATAATATGATGAGAAAGAAGTAAAGAAATATAATTTATAAATATAATTGTCCTTAGTTTTTATTATGAGGAATAAAGTATCATCATTTTATTCCTTAAAATAGGTTATCATTAATTTAGTCAATTAATTATCGTTAAAAATACATCAATTACGTTAAAAAAATTAGTATTAATGAGGTCCATTAATTGTAAAATATGTCATCAATTTATTAGCTATCTTCTATACTATGTTTCCTTTTGTCTAGTTCATGAGTAAGACAAGATATTATATCAATTAATTATTAGTCATCGAAAGACCCTCTCCCAAAAGGGTTATTTAATTTTGCGTTATGTGCACATGCAATCAAATGATTTTTATGTCAGTTTTCTTAATTGAGAAAATGAATATAAAACATCTTGAAACACAAAATAATACGTATAATTTAGCTTAAAATACACTTTTAGTCATTTATGTTTTTTTATTATGTTTATTTGATTTTTTTAATTTTTAAAAATTTAATTTAGTCATTTATGTTTTTAAAGTAAAAAAATAAATCAAGAGTTCTTGTGAATCATGATATGTAGTTCAAAAACATTTTTAACATGAAACAAATGTCATAAAAGTAGCAAAATGACATTGATGATATATGAGTAGCAAGATTAATTTTTCAAACCTAACTATCTTTTCAAGATACCATGAAATAATATAGGGCAAATAAGGACTTATGGTTAACTTGTCATATACTATATTTAACCACTTCTTAGATGTAATTTTTTTGAAACTAAATACTACAACAACAACAATAAAAATTGAAGAAATAATAAAAAAAGATGTGAAAGAAGTGAAGCAACTAACAACACTGAGAATGAAGAAGAGAGGGACTCCTTGACTGTTAATTTTGTTTAATTAATATTCCCTCCGACTCAAAATAAATATTGTATTTAAGAAAAAAAATTGTCCCAAATAAAGACAATAAATACCTTATAAATGAAAAGTAATTGTACGTGTAATAGTCAATGTCATTTAATGTAACCAAAATACATAAGTCAATATCTTTACTAAAAAAGTGAATGATTTTAGGGGGGAAATTGAAGAGAAAGAAAAAATGAATGTGTGATGCAACAATCATAAATCATAAAGAGTCAATAAATTCGGTCTAACTTTTCTTTTATTTTTCATTTCAAATTTTTCTTAATCAACTAGATGGTGATCCATATATAAATATTTTTTAATATTTAAAAAGTTTGAAAATGGTTTGAAGGAGGCCAAATGGTATGTTCATTTTTCCTCATGATCAGCATCAATTTAATGAATGCCCCTTTGATGAATGTGTTTCATTTTCATTGCATCTAATGCTGAAAATAGCCTAAGAAAGAATTAGTGAAGTTGCAGGATGCATGATCTCATGATTGGTCTCTTTCTTCTTCGATCTTTTTTTGTTAGCAAAAAATATATAGTAACATTGGGTACAAGGGGTACCACAACCAATATACATAATGACTTGTCAATTCCATCATCCCTACATGTACCTATATACTTGTGTCAGTTTTAGTTGGAACTCAACTGAAGCCATTACTTAGGCTTTACACAAGAATATGTCCACACCAAAAAGTAACTTTGTATGACTGTATCACCTAACAGTACTTGTATTCCTAACTTATAAATGACACCAAAAAATATATCTCCTGCATGTGTTCTATAAACTTTTTAAGCATTCCAAAGGAAGTTTGGACCAATCATAAAAACAGAAATCAAAGTTTTTCATCCTGCACCGTGCCCATAAGATCTAAATTTAGACTTGTCCACAACGTTTTCACTACTCAGACTATCATATATAAAAGCAATATTATTCCTATGTATCCATGACCATATGAATGAAACCAAATAACCCTTCATGCCAAAGAGTTTATTTTCCCCTATTCACACATGTAGGTTGCAAGAAGTGACTTTTAGGGTCCATGGGTTGCACCATTAGTATTCACACATATGTATCATTGGTTTGTTTCTCTTTTCTCTTATTTCATGCCCATCTGTCTTATAGCAGCTCTTTGAACCTTTTTCCATGTCTTGGAGATGCTTTCGCTCTTGAAAACCACATGCATACTTTAGCCAGGTTCAACAAATATCATATCCTGTGCCGGTAAAATAGCTAAATGTTTCAAAAAAAAAACAACTTAAATTAACAAAAATTAAATAATAATGTTGACATCACACTCACCCCTTGGAAAACCGATCCTAAGTATTGGTGGTGCATGATATCAGTTGTAGACAAAATTAAAGTATGAAACGGGAGCATAATTTTTGCACACTGCACAAACATGTAGCGCTAAAATGATTCTTATATTCTAAAAAGAAAATTATGGGCAACTAAATTTATCTATTCAATTAATCAATAGCATACAAGATAAGGATTTTCTTATGTTAATAATTAACACGAGAGATCTATTACCATATATATGACTCACCAAATTGTTGGTCATGAGATGTTTGTACAAATCAAGATTGTTGCATTGATTTACTTGGAAGAACACATGATAATCAATGGGTCCATAATAAAACCTAAGTTTAAATGTTATAAGTATGTATAAGATTCTTCACAAGAGATAATATCAAATAAAAAAAGACAATAATATATAACATTACGTCATAAAATTACCTTCTGGTATAGCTTACAGCCGTTTTGAGTAAGAAGAGGACAATTTCCAATCTACTCGACCACTGATCTGTAAGTCTGCAATGATCAACAAAAATAGTTAATTGTTAGTTTAAACAATTATGTGCGTATTTTTGGATATTAATGGAGAAAATTCTGAATTATGATTCCAACAAAGGGTGTTTATGAACTAGTATTGTAAGGACCTTGATTAAAGAATACTAAATATATTTTATTAAATTAATTATTAAATAATTTAAATAACTTTTCACATTTTTACATAATAAACATTTTTTAATTTTTCCCCCCTTTTGGGAAATTTATTTTTATAATTAATACCAAGGACAATTAAGAAAATTTGGGATTGGATCATAGAGCATTCACTTACGTCATAATAGATGATGTTAGTCTCCTCAAGGTCTGCTTCACAAGGAAAAAGAGCAAAGAAATTCAGCTACTTTGTATTCAATTCTCATAATTGTTACAATGCAGGTTGTTCAAAAAAAGAAAGAATAAAAGACTCTTCTAACCAAGAAAGATTTCTTCTACAATAAATCAAGTATATCATACCTTTGCTTGATTAAGGAATGTACTAGAGTGAATTCTTCCAACCAAACATTCCTAGATGCACAACAATTATGTAATATATTCTAGAATATATTAATCGTAAAAGCATCTCTCTAAATCTTATAAACTGATATTACCAAATTTAACATTAAATAAAGTAATATATATTTCTTACCACGTATCCAATCTTTTACATAACCAGATATTTAATAGTGATAAGTAGTGCAAATATAGGACCAATGCAACAAAAACCAAAATATACACATAGCTTACAATACACATCACATTACATGTTCCTTCACGGCTAAACTACAATAAGTTGAATATATAAAATTTACTAAAGAATTGGTGATAATATAAGTGTATGAAAACATAAGCAGCTATATTAAATCAAATATTTATTAAGATATATGTGTCATATACATTTTAGATGTTTATTTAATCTTAATATGGTTGGAAAGAATTGTGTTTAATGTTATCTTATCACAATCACAATTGATCTAATTATTTTTAGATGTTTATATTTGTATTTAATTAAACCATGTAGGTTAATTCTACATGCAAAACTAGAGTTTGAAAACTACTTCTACATTTATAAGGTACATGATATATACTCACAACATATGACATATGGTCATTTCTTCACAAGTAAATGAACTATCAAAATAATTAATGCAATTGGAAAGAAAATAGTATAAAAATAGGTTATAGATATAATTAATTTTTAACAGTGTGTACAGATCTTGTTATCCAGACATATGTAAAGGCAGAGATGGTTTAGGGTTTATCTCTTAAATGTTTGGTTTTCTTAATTGATTTCAAACAGGGCTTCAATTAAATACTGAGAAGTTATTTTGTAACAAATAAATTGACATGTTGTTGCAGTCAAAGTGCATATAAAGGACAAGAATATCCAAATTAAGTGTTGAAATTATCATAGGATTAGCGTATTATATTGGTCATTTATGAAACAATGAGTCAAGTTAGTTTACCTCCCAAGCCTGTACAGTCTTCAAAATTCGTTGGTGGTTCAGGCCAAAGAAGTGCCTCATTATATTCAGGCATCATTGGCACTGGAGAACCCCAAGGGTTTGCTCCCATTGAAGATGTTCCTATCAGATTTATCTCACTCATTTCAAAGCCATGATGACTTAGAAATTGTTGATAATAACTACCATAATATGGCCTAGCACCGACATTGGCACCAGCAACAACACCAGCATCAGTAATAGCACCAGAACTAGTAGCACCAACAGCAACAAGAGCACCAGCACTAGCACCAACATCAACACTAGAACCAGCACTTGCACTAGGACCAACACCATCACTAACATTATCATAAGGATACGATATTGGGAAGCTTGGCGGTTGAAATTGATTGAGGGAGTTTCCTAGTGTATTAGGGAAACCAAATGAAGAAGAACCAACTTCAGTTGACCATGCATTTTGAGGCAATGACCCTTCTCCAGATGTGAAAGTGGATGACCTAAACACTTGTCCAAGAATTTCATCTAAAGGCAATATTGGTTGCTCTTTTTTCTAAAAGCCATGTTAAAGGGTCCTCTTCCAATGTGTCCAAGAATGGATACAGTGTACTTCCTTAAAATTTCTAGACAATAGAACAGTAAGTTGACCCTTTCCATGGTCGATGATGAGATCAGTGCCTTCGATTAGACCATTCCCCTACATAAGAGGGGGAAATGATTATATATTAACCAAACCATATAAGAATACATAGTACTACTAGATGATCATTAATTAGAAATTTGTTTTAAGGAAAATATTTGATAGATACCTTATGTGCTATCTAACACCTAAAAAGAGAGTAAAAAGGAGAAAAAAAAGTATAATATATTTTATAATGTGATACAAATAGAGAGACAGATATAAATAAGAGGTGTTGGTTAGATGTTTAAAATATAAAAAAAATGAGTTGTGTGTATCATTACTCTTGTTTTAATGGGTTAATTTTATTCATGAGTACAAAATCACTTATTAAACACCTTCATATAATTAATTAAATTGCTTGGAAACTTGACAGGATTGTAGAACATAGTCTCTCATCGAGTACGAAAACATATATCTTTTGGAAAGCCAACAAATAAGTTATCTATGAAAGGAGGTTATATATAAGAAATAAATTAAACTCTTACCAAACTGAAAATTGATATGAACAATGGATGTTGATTTGGAGTTATTATTGAAAGAGATACCCTTAGCTGTGGTGTTGTAACATGGACATAGTCAGTATAAATAGATAAATAGAAGGCTATAATTAAAGAAATTGTAAGAATATAGAGTTCCGAGGTATTACCGGCCGGGACAAACATTTTAGCCACGTTTATGAAGGTGGCATCTAAAGTTTTGAATTGTCCTGAAATGAATATTCCTTCGTGAAGCAAAGGTAAATTCACTAGCATGCTCTTAGCAACAGGGTTACGCGTTGCCACAAGAATACAATGTCTTTCGCCCTCGAGGTATTCACTTTTTGTCATAGAATCTTTTGGGAACATCTGTTTAATCCAATGTTCATATTGTTATTTCCATTGTTACAGTAAGTGCATGTACATCTCATATGTAAGATAAATAAATCAATAGCGGAATATGGGCAAAAGGTATATATGCTAACATACCACTACAGCTTGTGCCAAACCTTATACAATGGTATGTTGATTTAAATTATCTCCGTTGAAAAGTAAATTCGGTAGAACGCCTAAAAACTGTTCCACATTTTTTGTCCAATATTGATATATTGGACTTTAATTACTACCTGTGCAAAAGAAATTAAAAACTTTAGGATTTGTCTCAAAATAATGTGTGCGTATAGGAGATATATATAATGATAATTCTCATTTTAAGAATGTATAATTGATAAATGATAAATCGGTTTTGTTAATAGTCGATATTTATCATTTTCATATTACATAATGATAAGTGGTATCACCTCATCAATAGCTATCTCTATAGGTGAAGGTCTTTCCTACAAAATGTTTCCTATGTATAATGTATGCTTCTCGAAGAAATATATGGTTCAAAAATAATTGGCATTATGCTGAATCGTAGAATCAAATGTAATAATAATGAACATACAAGTGCTACTATATAATATATTGCATTAGGGGAAAAACGAAAGCTTGGACTAAAAAATGCAAAACATAAAATATTACCAAATCTAAGATTGAAGTTGTACATAATTAAGGCAACTTCACAAGAAGAATTAACTCCCTGTAAATAACAAATGGTACACGGTAAGGTAAAATATCTTTTATAAAATAAGGCAAATGATAAATCAAAATTAACGTTACTTGTATATCATAACATTAAAACACTAACAAAGATCAAATACAAACCAAAGGCACTTTGTCCCTCTAAAAGTCAAACCCTTCTACTTTAGCCTTACACCATACAGTATACCCAGGCTTCATCATCTTTTTAATTAGTCTTTTAAACTTCTCCTTTACCACATACCCACACATTAATTTCCTCCTCACATCACACCTTTTCCACTATTACAAAAATCTTATTCTAGGGACCATTAGTTAAAAACTTGAAAAGATTTTCTCTATAATTTCTCCTCTTGATGATAGATACTTAATTTTCTTCTTTCCCTCCTGATCTGTTTGCTCAGAGACAATTAAATTTCTAATAATGTTATTATCTTTGAATTTTATCTATATATGCATAGGAAATCATACTATATTTTCATACCTTCACACCAAATCACGTTAATATAGGAATAATATATGATTAGAATTTTTATTTCTAGTGAAATATTAAATAAATGGTATGGTGTATAAAGGCCATGAAATCTTAAATTTTACTTTTGAAATCAATCAAAATTTTGGTAAATGTGCAAGTTTACAAGATCTTAACATCGAAAATTCAAATACAGAAAAACTATAAATTACCTCTCCTCTTGAGTTGCCAAAAAAGGACCTGCATAATCAATAAGAAAAGTAATTCATGAGAGATAATTCAATTCACAAACTAGGGTTTACATTTGTAAATGTTAGATTGAGCACATTAAGCCACCCACAGTTTCAATCACAGAAAGGTTTGCTTTATATATATATATATATATATATATATATATATATATATATATATATGTATAAACTAATAGTGAATTTTTGGTAGAAATAAAAAACTAAACTAATAATAGTCGATGAGATCAAATGTAATGCCCACAGTTTTTAAATTAGGCTTGAAATGTTTAATCTCTAGATAGATGTACCTTAAATATTGACATTTGAATGTAGTGATAAATAAAATAAGGACCCTTCCTCTTTAAAAAATGGACTCTTAACACCAATTTATTAATTACATTTATGACTTTGGAGTTGTTATTAAGTGATTATTTACTTTATATAAAAAATGATTATTTACTCTTCTCTTGAATCATAACAAGGAAAAATCAAGCACGCTATTCAGCGCGATATGAGACACTGAATCTAATATACATAGAATTGAAATGAGCATAGGTGGGAGAGCAAAGCTATTATTGGACTCTACATGTAACGTTACCATACATTCTTAAAATCTCACATCTTTGTGAATCAGAGAAAAGAGATGTAGACAAACAAAGTATTATATATTTAGTTAGAAAAATATATTTTAATTTAAAAATGTCATATTTTATTTTTAAAAATTGTATAGAAAAGGTAAAAAGAAACTTTTATTTTTCAATAATTTTTAAATGAAATTTTAGCATAAAAGTAAAGTAAAAATAAAATAACACTTTGAAATTAGAAATAATAATAAAATATTTTCTTGGAACGAATGACTCTTGAATTTTTCAGTACCCTTGGCTCTTTTTGTTTTCTCAAAGAAGAATAAGTACTTATTTATTTTTCTTTTCATATCTTGTTTTCATTTTCTGTTTTCATATTAAATTAAAAATTGTCACCTTATTTTTATTTATTTATTTTTAAATATTTGTAAAAGAAATAGAAGGAAAAAAAAGTTATTTTCATATTTAAATCTTTGAAAATAGTAAATAAATTAAAAATAAGTTGATTGTTTATAATTAAAAGTAAAAACAAAAAATGAAGATACAAATATTTTCTCAAAGTATACAAATCCTAAGTTATCCTAAGTTTTGGTAAAAACAAGTCAAACCTAATATTTAATTTACATTATTTTGTTTAAAACATGAAATTCACCCAAGTTTCTTCCCTTATTCTTCAAGTTATATTCTCTTAATTATAAAGGTCAAAATAATAATTACTCCTTATAAAAAATTAATTAAAAGTAACTAACTTTTACACATTTGCTTCGCAGTCTAGAAATTTTCAATCTCTCTCTTCTCCCTCTCTCTCTCTCTTTATTTTCTCTTCATTTCTCCATTGTTTGATTTTCTCTCTCCATTTGGTATGTGTTTTTGTTTTGAATTTTTGGGGTAGCAAATCAGGAAAGGCATGAGAAGATCAAATTTGAACTTTTATTGTAGAACTTTGGGCTTACAAGCCTGGTAAAAAATTATTCACAAATTTATAGATCTAACTTTAAACAAGTCTTAAAGGTGCAATATAGTTTTCTGAAACACATAAAAGTAAAACTTTTATCTCATAAAATGAATGCCATAGTTAAGGTCAAATTATTGTGCATGATGTATGTGCAGCAAGAATTTTCGAACCTAGCAATCTTTTCCAAATAATCTGAAACAATTTTGGGCCAATAAGGACCCAAGGCTGAGTTTCCATCTACAACAATGTTCAACCATTTGTTAGTAGTCATTGATGTCTCTGTTGAAAGCTATGCAAACAAGAAAAATAAAAGAAACAATTGAAGAAACAAGAGAGATGACAAGGAAAGCAATAGATGAAAGCGAGAATATTAAACAAGTGGGTAGGCATGGCAACGGGGCGGGGCGGGGACGGGTATTACATTCCCCGTCCCCGTCCCCGCCCCCAAACCCGCTCCCCGCCCCCGTCCCCATTCCCCGTCGGATTTTAAAACCCATCCACATCCCCGTCCCCGCTGGGGGTCGGGTTTTCCCCGCCCTGCCCCGCCCCCGTTATTTCACTAAAATTTAAAAAATAAAAAAAATAATATAATTTTTTTATTTGAAAAATAGGATTAAAAAGTTAATTATATAACAAAAAGATAATAATAACAAACTCACATTTAAAATATGGGACTATAATTTTAAAATTACAAAACAAAATTAATCAATTCAATTAAAAAAATAGAAAATAATATATTTTTATTTATTTTTTTATTTTTTTAATATTATTTATTACGGGGCGGGGAGCGGGGGCGGGGGCGGGGGCGGGTATCAATAACCCCATACCCGCCCCCGCCCCCGCTTTTGGCTATCGGGGAAAACCCGAACCCGAACCCGAACCCGAAAAATTCGGTTTTTCCCCATTAAAATCGAGACGGATTCGGACGGGTACCCACGGGTTCGGGTCCCGTTGCCATGCCTACAAGTGGGGAACTCCTTGGGCTTTTATATAATTGTCCTCTTTATTAAGCTTCACAATATATGTTTTGTTTTGTTGATGGTTTTGGTGGAAAACAAACACCATCAAAAGTTTACTTTTGTTCAATTCATTGATGCCACATACTTACAAACATTTACCATCGGGTCTTCTATGCCTTCAACGTTGAAGTAACTGATAGTGCAAAACAGCACACACATTGCATACCTTGCGGTCCTTGTCATAAATATTAAATGAGTAAATTATACTCATACTTCATGTGTTTTTTTTAAATTGCATTCGATACTCTTCCTTTTTAAATTCTAAAAAAAACTCATTACTTGTTTAGCTCACATTACATCCAAATCACCTCCCTGATAAATACCGTTTAATAATTTAACAGAAAGTAGGCACATGCTGATCACATGACTTTTAACGAAAATTTATGTCTAAAATACTCTCATCTTCCTCAAAATCACATCTTGAATTTTACAAACTCTCATCTTCTTCAACAACCCCTCTGCACTTACCACCACCACCTCTTTCTCCTTTCTCCCACGGCAGCATAATTTATTCCTCCTCATCATTGTCCTCACCCACCAAAACGGTATTCAAACGCACTCACTCCCGTTGAAGCAACCACCACCACTGTAGCTACAACCACCATCATGGCGCACCGTAGTCACTGCCACCATCGTAGCTGTCACCACCATCGTCACATTCACCTCCACTACCTTCTTGTCCTCTATCATAACTTTGACCACCATCACCGTTGCATCTGGTTCCTTGAACACTGACATCGTTGTTGACTTATTGAAAATCGCACCAATTCGTCCAAGTAGTAATAAAACGGTAAGACCGAGGGTCGAGTCCACAGGGACTTTGATAATACTCAAGAGTTTGTATTTATCAAATTTTAAATAATAAACAAAATAAATTTTTGGGGATTTCAAATGAAAATGTATGTAAATATAAATGCGGAATAAAATAAACAACAAAATAGATTAAGAGGCAGAAAAGAAAACAAACACTTGGAGATTGAATTTGAAGGTTGATGCAGGATTATGAGATATGTTAAGTGTTTAGCCTACCAAAACTACTTTTGATGCAATGTTAATGACTTTTCACTATTTAATATTATTTTACATATTACCTTCATCATCTAATTTACTCTAATCATGATCTCTCATATAAAAGAGCCTAAATTACCTAATTTCACTCCTGATCCCTCAGCAAGCTACATCAAATAATTTGCATTAAGAATAGAGATGTATATTTAAGACTAAACAATGTCATTATCTCCCTAGATATGGATTGTCTAGATATTTTCCCAATTCTCAGAGTATAGACATTTTTCAATGCCTAAACCCTCATAACATTACATGCATATGTATGATCAGATTATAAACATGACAATAGATTCAGAAAATAATAAAATAATATGAAAATAACATTAAATAGATAGTGAGAATTGTTACATCAAGAGTGTTTGGGTTCTTAACCCCAACAATGAGTGGCTTAGCCTCGCATTGTCATGAGAGGCTTACAGTAAACAAAAGGGAACAACAATTAATAAAAGAGAATAGAAGAAAACTGATAGAAAAAGGGGCATAAGTCAACTTCTGTGGAGTGGATTCTTCTCTCCTTTGTGTCTTGGGTTTCTTTTCTTTGTGCCTTTGGTTTCCCTCTCACTTCTCCTTTTTATAATCAAAATTTTACTTTATTGGATTTTTTTGATATTGGCGACGCTCTAAGCCCATATGTGTGCGTTACTCTAGATCCTCAAACCATCTTCCAAGTCTTTAATGTGTAATCCTACAAAGAAAATACAACCAACACATATAAATCAACTAATTTTAGCATTTATTGGATAAAAGCTCAGAAAAACTAAATTTCTACGTTTCAATCACAAAAGAAACATTAATAGAGGAAAAAGAATATAATTACTATGTAATCTAAATGCACAATTTACTTATAAATAACAATTATCAGTCGTCGAGGCCAGTGACATCAACAGCATTGACACGTCCATCGAGGTCAATAATGTATAAAAAGGGAAGGATTAAGTGCAATTTGAGAAAAACACAGGGAGTGCGAGTGTAATTTACTCTAATTGGTAATTTCGTCTGCTCAGGTATTTCAATTGACATTAGTTAACGACGTTAACAAAAGAAGATAAAAGTAATGTATAAAAATGGAGGGGTATCGAGTGTAATTTGAGAAAAATACAAAGGGTGTGATTATAATTTACTCATATTAAATAGCACGTAGGAGTTAAGTTTGACTCTTTTTTCATTGACTCCATTATATATAATGGATACACCAACAAGTTATTGGTCTGATTGGGATTAGACTCAATCCTTAAGTAAGATTTTGGATTCGAATGTTATGAATGAAAAAATCATGGTTAAAAATAATACATCACTAAAGATGGTCAGTCAAGTTCTTAACGACAATTAGTTATTAGCAAAATTGATAAATACTTCACACCAATATTATGAGGACCCAAAAAAATAATAAATACATAGGATAGGATTAGTTTAGGGTAATTAATGACAATTAGTAAAAATAAGAAAAATGTTATTAAATATTTGTTTTTATTTATTATCTTCTCAACAGCTAAACATTCACAGTCAAATTATAAACACTCAATTTACTTACTTACCAATTACTCAAATTGAAAAAAAATAAGTGTAAAAAAGTTTAAATTAATTATTGAGTTACAACAACAACGCACAAACATATCTAAATTTTAATGTATTCATATAATATATTTTTAAATTTATATTAGTAACATAAAATTAAATAATATAAGTAATTCTTTGCTAATAAAATTGAATTTTTTATTAAATAAGATATTAACATACGATTTAACAACATAATACTATTTTAAGAGTTTAATATTCATGACGATATACAATTATTTTATACTGTCAATTAATAAATAAATAAAATATTTGTATGATTTTTAAAATAATTTTTATAAAATTATCAAATTTATCATATATCATAGTTTATGATTAGTATAAAATTGTTTTATGTTGTTAATATATAGTGTATTTTCTCTTATTAATTTTAATAGTAAAACTTTAAACAACAAAAAATATCAAAGTAGTGCCTTGAATTAATTTCTTTTAAATGATATTTTCAGAGGGAAAATGAGACATTAAAAAGTAGGAATTAAAGACAATAATTAATAGAGAGCAGAGAAGATAAAAGCAAGTAGTCTATGACATTTATAATGCAATTAAGCACGGAACAAAAGTCAACATTATTATTGCAAACATGGTTTTTTTTGGGTGAAATTATTGCTTATTGCAAACAATTAAGAATTATTTTTTTGTGTAGTTATTGCAAAGACGGATTCTGCGGGACGAACATTGAAAGAGACAGAAAAATACAAATGTGTTGTGGAAACTATAGAGTCATTAAAGTCAATTTACTTTTCCTTATTTTTAGTTCAGTTTCCTATTTTCATTTCAATTTTCTTCTTAATTCAAACAGATGATTATTTCTGTAAAGAAAACAGATGATTATTCACATATTTAATATTTCAAACTTTTGAAATTGGTTTAAAATCCTTGTTTTGTTTATTAATTTTGAAAGGCTACTTTCATGTTTTAAGCAATGTTTAAAAAAATGTTTTTTTTACCATTACATTAATAGGAAATATCATCAAATTAATCGATGATTAATGTCTGACAAAGAACCTAATTAGCTACATATAATGAGACCTTTTTTAATCATGATTTTTTATTCAAAAATTTAAAATCCAAGATCTCAATTAAGTAGACTATATCTAATTTTACTTAGACCTACATATTGGTTTAT
>PYAF01004624.1:172678-201883 GCA_007407185.1 Glycine tomentella
ATGAAGATTGGAAGAGTTCTGATCTCTGCCTTATTTGTATTTTGAGATAGGGTGAAAGTGTACACCCGTTGTACTGTACATAAAAAGTATATATGACCAGGTGTGGTCTTGTTTTTGAGCATGTATATGTACAGATGATGAGGTTTATGTATAAGTGTATGTTCCTCCTGATTTTCTCTATGTATAGTTATATATATATATCTGCCTATGTTTTGTTTAAGTTATGTTTGTGTTATCTAGATCAGCAGGGGTTTCTTGTTGTATTTCAAGTGATGTGTTTATATTTCATGCATAATAATATCAAGAAAAACGATTCTATCGCTTTCATGCCGCGCATAGTTAACGCTGTTAGCGTTAGACTGATATGTTGGGTGATAACGCACCGGGTGCACACGGGGTGTTACATCGGTGGCAGTAGCAACATACTATCCCCATCAAAAGCGCCAAAGTTAGAGTTGCAAGCAGAACAATTATCACCAACCTCTTCTTAATCTTCAACTTCTTAATCTACTTATGGAGCTGAAGGATTGTGCTGCAAAGGAAGTGATGTGATATGTTATTTCAGAAACAACTAAGAAGAATATTTTAAGCATAACTAACAACATAATTATATAAATATAATAATAACCATAGTGTCAGTCCACCTCAACAAAATGTTTTGTCACTTATCTACCTTTGAAAGTTCCCAATTTTCGTCATTGCCTACTTGGAACACGTTGTAACAAAGTAGCCCATTTTTCCTTGCATAAGAAACTTTGGCCCACAAATGTAGCATTGTAATGTGAAACAACATTTCCAAAGCTACTAAAATAAATACATACAAAGCAAATAATCATAGTACCTGAAATCTGTATGTCACCAATATATCCACTAAACGATGGAATTAGTGCTACCTCAGCCACTTCATCTAAACAATTGTCATTTCAAGTAAATTTAGAACGAAACCAAAATTAACTGATGAAGACAACACTCAGTCTACAGCCCAAGCAATTATCCAAGCTCTACATGATTACCAACAAAGGGACCCTACAGAAGCATATGTACATTCAGAACATCCAAGGGCCAGAAAAAATATTCCTATATTTTTAACACTAACAAAAACAAAACATTAAACCATATATTACTGTGTTTGGTTCAGTTTATTTTAGAGAAACAATAATTTAATTTTGGTAGTTGGGTGGGGGAGCTTTTGAATGATTTTCCTCAATGTTTAAGCTAATAATAATATAACAACTAATTACAACTCAATCAAATCACCTAAGGTGTAAATAATAAAAAAAAATCAAGAATTCAAGAAAAAAAAGAAAGTGCTAAGACAAATAGAATATACAAATATAATAACTTAATAAGCCAACAAGTTGATTGCAACGCTGTTTTAATGTACTTTCAATGAGAACGAGAGTTGCAAGAAGATAGTAAACAACATTCTACAAAGTAAGATTATTAAGCCATACCACAATTCTCAAAAGTCGTGTTCGAAAATCCAATCCCTAACAGAACAGTAGATTTTTCATCATCCACATTACTCGTGCATTCCACGTGTTCGGACTTCGACGAATCGCCAACATCTTCCAAGAACAAATCATCTCTCACCACTAGCAACATTCTCACAAAAGTTGAAGCAAAAGAAATGTGCAATTTCAGCAAAAACAGTAAAAGAGAATGTGTGCAACGAAGAAACAAAAATGAAAGGGGAAAATGAAAATATGAAACAAGTTTCGCAGAACGATAAAGGAAAGAAAAACGAAATTCTTTTCTTTTGTTGAGTTGTGAAGAAAGGGATCATGGAAAGAAGAAGAAAAGAACACCGCACTCCCCTTTTTCTTTTGTATGCTTTTCTTTTAGACCCTAATACTACGACATGTTTTTCTTTTGGGTCCAAACATATAATTACTTCCTGCACCCCCTTTTTTCCCTCACCTCCTTAATAATATGTAAAGGACAATATATGGATAGATAGATGAATAGATATAGATACATTTATTTTTAAACTTAAATTTAGCTCATTGATTTTATGAATTAAGTTCAATGAGTCAATTATCAAGTGAGTCTCAAACTATATATTAAAAAGTATATTGTTAGTCTTTCTCACAATTCAATTAAAAAATACAATAATATATTTAGAATTTTACCTACACTAATCGACCATAGGCATAATTTTTTTGGAGTTTTACCTACATAAAGTAGTTGAAGGTATAAGTCATTTTTAATTTTAATGAATTTTCTTACACCAAATAATGGTAGGTACAAGTTACTAAGATTAACCTACATTAATCAGTTGTAGGTAGAAGTATTTTTTCATTTTACCTACACTAATTTATGACAGTAGACAAAAGAAGTCCGTAGGCATAGGTCATTTTTCTTGTAGTGAAAGTTTTGAATTGTCCTAAAATAAATATTCCTTCATGAGGCAAAGGTAAATTCACTAGCATGCTCTTAGAAACAGGGTCACCCGTTGCCACAAGAATACAATGTCTTTCGCCCTCGAGGTATTCACTTTTTGTCATAGAATCATTTGGGAACATCTATTTAATCCAATGTTCCTATTGTTATTTCTATTGTTACAGTAAGTGCATGTACATCTCATATGTAAGATAAATAAATCAATAGCGGAATATGGGCAAAAGGTATATATGTTAACATACCACTACAGCTTGTGCCAAACCTTGGAGTTAAATCACATATTTAATATTTCAAATTTTGAAATTGGTTTAAAATCCTTGTTTTGTTTATTAATTTTGAAAGGCTACTTTCATGTTTTAAGCAATGTTTTTTTAAAAAAAAATGTTTTTTTTTTACCATTACATTAATAGGAAATATCATCAACTTAATTGATGACTAATGTATGACAAAAAACCTAATTAGCTACATATAATGAGACCTTTTTTTAATCACGATTTTTTATTCAAAAATTTAAAATCCAAGATCTCAATTAAGTAGACTATATTTAATTTTACTTAGACCTATGACATATTGGTTTATAAAAAATAACATATATACCAAGGAGATTTATATTGGAAAAAAAACAATGAAATATTAGTGTAAATTGCTTTTTAGAAGAAATACAAAAGGCTAAAGATTATAAATGAAATAAATAGACAAATAGAAAAAACGGAATTGAAAAAAAATTAGTGTATAATAATATGATTATTCTTTTTTCTATTATGCGGTTATAAGTGTCATCCATTTTATTCCTTCAAAAATTTAACAATATATAATCTATTCAATTAACATTAAAAATACACCAGTTTAATCCGTTATAAAAAAAAATACTGTTATTTAGGTTCATTAATTGTAAAACATATCATCAATTTGTTAACTCGTCGTCTATATTATTTTTGTATTTATTTAGTTGGTTAGTCAAACAAAATATTATATCAATTAATTAGTCATTGAGTCTTTGAAAACCATCCCTTAAAAGAATGTGTATGGTTGAGATGACGAAAACGGAGAAAATGAAAATATATGAAGATACTTGAATTAAAGTATAAAGTAGGTGTTAAACTCATGTGGAATCTATCCTATTTTTTCTTTATTTATCTCATTTTTCCCTCTACCAAACACAGTATAGCTATATAATTTTGTAAGAGAAAAAATGTTATATAATAAGAATGTAAATTTTTTTACATAATCATTCAATCACAATTCAACATGTATGATATATTTGTTAACTTTTAAAATATTTATTTTAAAATAATTCAAATGATGATTTATGATTGAATGACAATGTAAAATCAATACATATATAAACATTAAACTCATTTTGCAATATGTACACATGTCAAAGAAGTGTTAAGGACATGAGATGATTGACTTGAATCAAACAATAATATGTCAGAATTTGAAAATCTTATGTTTTTAAGTTAAATGTGATGTTAAGTTCATTTATATAATTAAATAATGACTCTTTAGTGAGAATTTTATCCTCACATATTTCTTAAGTATTAAAAATGATGGTACAATCATCTAACATATCCTTGCAATGTGGAGATCATGTAGCAACATAGTGGCTAGAATTGACATATTGACTCACTAAGCTAAACTTAAAAACGAAGTTGGCCTGGGTAAAAGGTCAAGGGATTTGTATCCTGCACTGCCAGGCATCCTTGAAATTACTAAACTACCCTTAATGAAATAACACCTCCCTCCATAACCCTTAACACCTATCTCCTTCAAAAACCATTCTACTCTAACATTGAACTCCACGAGAGTCCCACAAGCTTCCTCTCCTTCTCTCTGTCATACTCAACAATTCTCTTCCACGAGGGAGCAGCAAAAATCTTAATATTTGACACCATTGTTATAGACATCACAGTTGCACAACTCTAGTGAGTCCATGTGAAGGTACGTTATCTCCCCTTTTTTAATCTTTTTGTTTATGGACTAGCCATTCTAGAAGACTAATAATAGGAAGTAAATACATAACATGTATTTTGGAAGACATTTTTTCTTTCAGAATAGTGATTCCATAACACAAATTGTTTTCCAAAATAGATTTTCCTGAGGACATTAAATATATTCTCGGAATGGATGTTTGGAAAACATATTTATTAACTCCAAATCAACGTACTCCAGAATTTTAATAGCATTTTCCAGAATAACTATACCGAAAGAATATTTTATTTACTCTGGAATGCCTATTCGAAAGAAAATTATTGTTTCGGAATGACTATTCTATAAGCAAAAAAAGTCTTCAAGAATAATCATTTTGAAGCACTAAAACAATGCTTCCGGATTGCTTGTTATGGAAACATGTATATTACTCCGGATTGCTTAATCTGAAATATTAATAGCATGTACGAAACACCTATTATAGAAGCATATTTTATATACTAAGTAATACTCATTCCAGAACTTGTTTTGTGTTTCGAAATGGCCAAACCATAAGCTTAAATTGCACTTCTGGAGTGCCTTTTTTAGAATGATGGTTGAATATGTTTTCAAAAGCAAAGGAGATCGGATAATTATAACTTTGATTTTTTTTTTCTTTACGATTTTAGTTTGTTTGAAGGACGATTATTTCAACAAACAAGATGTTTAATGAAATTGACATGGATATGGATAAGAATGTGGATGATTCAGTTAAAAATGAAGATTGTCGAAATTTTTTTACAACTACAAAGGTAATTTTATCATGTTATTATTATGTAATTTACGTAAACCCCCATTACCCACGACATAACCCATTTACGTAAACCCCCTACGCAAGATAGCCCTAATTCACGCAATCCTAGTTGTCTCCCCCTTAAAATCCGTTCCCTCCCAACAGCCGTTAGATCCCAACCCCACCTTACCCACTAAATCCCAGCCACACGTAAAAAGCACAATCCGTGTGATTAAAATCAAAAAGTATATCTTGTGCTTGTTTATAATTTATTTTAATTTCATTCCAACTAATTACCATTTTTTCTTCAAATTTCCCAGCAACATTATTTACATTGCCGTCTAATCTAAGGACCTGTTTATTTTTTTAATGAAATAAAATTAATTTTAAATTATTGAATATAAATGAAACACGTTTGAAAAATTGATTTCCAATATTAAAACATTTTACCAAAAGTAGTATCCTTCAACTTCATCCACGTACACGTGACCGAAAGTAGTGTTCTTGTATATGTTCTCTTGATTTTAAGTCTTGTATAGTTGGATAAAATATTTTAAAAAACACCAACTTTATATCCCTATTTTTTAAAGTAATTTATTATTTGGTCAATGTATAGTTAACTACTAATATAAGTTTTATTTTATATATTATATTTTTATAATCTTATGTATTTTTATCGCATTATTCAAAACTTATTTTATACGGTAAAGATATAATACAAATTTTATCTTTAATGCATATATTATATAAATTATAATTTCATAAAATTACATTATTTTATTATCTTTCAAAATATTTATATATGTGATTTAGTGATAATATATGTTAACTATATTAAGATATTATTGTTATTTATTATAACAATATATTTATTTATATTTAAATTTATTTAATCAGGTATTAATTTTTTAAAAAATTAAATTATATAGTAAAAATGATAGTATTTTCTATCTTTTAAAATATTTATGTATGTGATTTATTGACAATATATTTTTTTTATCTATATTACAATAAATAACATGAATATCTTAATATAGATAAAAAGGTGTTATCACTAAATCACAAACATTATTTAAAAAGATAAATATAATATATAAAAATTTACATAAATATACATATTCTTATTTACGTAAGAATAGAATTTAATCTTATATATTATATATTATATTTTAAAAGATATTATATAAGATTATAAAATATAATAAATTAAAAAATTGAATGTTCAACTATTTTCGCATAAAATTTATACTAATATTATATTTTACACTAAATACTCAAATGAGCACTTTGCTGTAGTGGTAAAAGAGTGCGTTTCTCATTTTAAGAATCATGGCTCTAGTCCTTTCTAAAGTATTTTTAAAGTTATTATTTTTTATGAAAGTGTGGGTCAATTTTCTAGTCTAGTCAATTAAGAATCAATGATTTTGGAGATTTGCATAGTGAATTAAAAAATAAAGGGACAGACTTTGCGCATAAATTTCACTTATAAATTATATTTTAAAATACTTAATTTTACAAAATTTGATTATGCATATTTTCATAATATAAAGGGTATTTATTTATTATAATCTTTAAATAATTATATGAAATAAATAATTATTTTGTAAAAAAAAAACAAATTAAATTGTGTCCATTATATTTAATTATGACATATTGTTCCAATTTTCCATTTAGGTCCCTCAAGTATCACAAAATTATTATTTTCTCTCTTATATTTAATTGTGTCAATTATCTTTGATATTTTATAATAATTATAAGAAGTGCATGCAATATAATTGTTACTAAAGCTTTATATTTTTTTCCTTCTTGAAAATGTAAGTTATTTTTTAATAAACCTTGTTATTATTTATTATTATGAAAATTAAATAGTTAATTCTAAGTTAACTTTCACAATTTTAAGTTAACCATTGATATTAAATTTTAAAAGTTGAGTACACTGAAAAGTTGACCAATATTTTTTTAAAAAATAAGAACTTAAATAAATACTTGAGGTAGAACTACAACCATGGTCTTTGGAGTGAGTGACGCACTCCTTTATCACTACACTCACATATGCATTTTGATATTTGATGCAAAATATAGTATTAATATAAGTTTCATGTGAAAATTGTTCAAAATTCAAACTTTATTCTTTTTAATTTATTATTTTTTCAAAATCTTATATATTAGCTTTTAAAATATAATATATATAATATTAAATTCTATTTTTGCAATAAACTTATATAGATACTATATTTGTGCATCTCACTCCAAGGACTATGGATATAATCCTTCCTCAAGCATTTTTAAAGTTCTTATTTTTTAAGAAAATGTTTGTCAACTTTTTAATATAGTCAATATTTAAAAATTAACCGTCAACGATTAAAATTAGTGACTCAGATAGTGAATTTTGAAATATAGGGAAACTCACACAATGAATTAAAAATAGGAGACCAATTTGCTGAAATAGGCAAAATAGGAGGATGATTTTTGCAATTGAGCCTTAAATTAAAGTCAATTTGGGATTTTAGTGAATACATAAGTTACAAATTGCATCTTAATTTGCTTAGTGCAATATTATACTAAAGTCCAATTGGATTTCATTTAATGCATAAATTTTACTTACACCATATTTAATCTTAATGAATCATTACAGTTACACTTATACCTTATATTTTAAAATATCTAATTTTACAAAATTTGATTATGACACATATTTTCATAATATAAAGGGTATTTATTTATTATAATTTTTAAATAATTATATGAAATAAATAATCATTTTGTACAAAAAAAATTAAAAGATTAACGCTAAGTATGGTTTATTTATATTAATAAAAAATGTAAATATTGGTTTGTTAAATTTATTAAAAATGATCATACTATAATTAAAAATATTATATATTTATTTTGATTTATAAAATGTTGTAAATATTTGTTTGTTAATTTAAAAATATTACTAATATATTATTTCAATAATTTTCAAGTATAAAATGTATTTAAGTATATAATATATTTATTATCATTTAAAATAAATAAAATTTAATTTCTATGTTTTAATAATAATTTCGGTTGCTATCTTCATAACTTAACGACTGATAGTATTCGAGGCCTCACTTCAAGTCCCATATCGGTCGCTAATTCAGTCACTATAATACTTAATAGATATAAAGTCACTGAAATAGCGACCGAATATTTCAGCAACGCTTCGTTTCGGTTGCTGATGCAGAAAAGCCGCCACATTAAATTTCGGTCGCAAACGCGGTCGCAATTGGTGACAGAAACTATTCAGTTGCTATGTCAGTCGTTGATAGTGACTGAATGTAGGTGGTCGCTATTTTCGGTCGCTAAATGTATTTTTCTGGTAGTGTCTCATTAAGGGTAATTTAGTAATTTCAAGGATGCTTGGGAGTGACAGGATACAAATATAGGAGTATAGGATTCAAAATCCGAAGGTCAATTTTCTTTGGGCTTAGAATTTAATGGCCTACTCTAAACCTATGTTCGGCATAGAAATTAAATTAGTCTTTATTAAAAATTGGTCAAGCCAACACAAGCTTGATGTTTTTGGGCCTGCTTTTTAGAAGCCCAACTTGACTTTACGGGATGTTCACATCAGCCCAAGCTCAAATTGTCAACTTTACTAGTGATTGAATCAAGTATTAAGGTTTGAGTTCAATGTGGTATCTTCTTCAGTTAAATATGGTCGACTTGTGATTCATTAACGAAGATTTCCATTCTATTTATCCCTTTGTATTTTTATCAGTTAATTTTTTAATATTGAATGCTTTTTAATATTCATAAGCCTATAATATTCTATTTAAATATTGTACATTTAATTATAAAATCTTTTAATTAAATATTTAAAATATTAAAGTGTTTTAATTTTCCCATGCGTTCCTCGGGTCACCACACCAGCATAAGAACAAAACCATGACTTTCAAGAATTAGAGACCACCACGTGATATAACTTTGTTGTACAATAATGATGGGAAGTAAGTCACCCTTTCCGTTGTTTTGATCCCCAGTTTTTTAGTCAATAGCAAAGTACTAAGCTTGGGTTATCTGATAATTTTTTTTTTCCAATTATATTCTAAAGAAAAAACTTTAAATGACAATAATAATGAGAATATATATGCTTTCTCCATGGTCATAATGAACATAATTTTTTTATCCCCTTTTTCATCAAACTCGAATTCAAACCCTTATGATCATTGTCTTATGATAATTATCATAGGTATCAAGACTATCTGTTGAACATCTTAATTAACCTCTATAAATAATGAATTACATATTATCGAAATAAAAAGCATCCAAATAGAAATCAAACAGAAATCATGTAATCAAGTGATGGGATACAAACAATTAATATATTAAAATTAAAGTTAAATTATTCGAATAGTATTCGAGTTTAAATTTTAACGAAAATAATTATCTGTTAGGTTTTACTTATCTCTTCATTGAACTTTGAATTAGTCATGATCTTTTTTCTGATATCATGTTTGAACTTTGAAACAAAAAGATTATATCATTTTTAAATATAAAAATAGATAACAAAATAAAAATACGTTTGAACGTCATTTTTCTCTTATATTAGTATAGTGTAAAAATAATTCAATATTTTATATACATATTTCCTTAATTTCCCAATAATAAAAAGAAGATGAAAGAGAAAAGCATTGGTTTTACTTTTGTTTTATGTATATACTATATAGCCGTCTATTGTATTTTTTGCAACCGATAAGTGACAAATAAACGATACACAAGTTCAAAAATTGATAAATTGTATATACTATATAGCTCGTGAGCTTTTCTTTAATAGATTTGCAGAGCTACACAGCTTGAAAGGAAAGGATTCTGTCAAAATAGATATCATTGTTAATATTTTGTGATATGCTTGATACATAATTATGTTTTGGCTAAAATATATTTGTAGTCTTTTTTGTTTTTTATATTTAATTTAGTTTTTTATTTTTTAAAAATCAATTTAATTATTTATATTTTTAACCCAAGGTTAAAATTACCCTTCTAAACTAATGATTGTTTTCGAATTAAGATGATTTTGAATCTTTATTCTGATTGAAATGTAAAATAAAGTCGATCTAAGAATAAAACAGTTAGTTCAAGCTTTAATCCAAAAAAAAGAGTATTACTTTTAATTTATATTAAACAAAAAAGGAAACATTTATTAAAAAAAAGTTAATATATTAGCAAAATGACCTAATATATAATTATCTTATTTAAAGTAAAAACATGCTTTTTAAATTTTGTTTTAAATTTCACTTACTATTGGACCCATCTTGCATAAAACTTGTTTCATTAGATTTACATGTATGAAAAGTACAAAATCAAATTGACATTCATAAAAAGACAATAAAGATGATGAAATTGTGTAAAAAATGAATTCAATGAGCCATCCAAAAATTGGAAATTACACGGATTGATTTGTAAATATTTCTGTATAAGAACTGGCCAAAATATAAAATTTTATATATAACGATTAAAAATATTACAAAATCCATGGACTAACTTTTAACTGCGAAGAAAATGATGATTACAGCAAGATCAAACAAAGACAAAAACCATTCAAGGAAACATTCCCCTCCAAAATTAAAATAATCTAAGCTGTAGTGACATATTGTTACTTGAGGATCAAGCTCATTAAAATACATCAAATTTTATGCTGCTGTTCTGTTCATATACCATATAGTATCCTGACCTTAGACACCATAATTAAATTTTATGCGGTCACATATTCAAACACAAACAGTGGAGCCGTGGAGGCAAATGGGATCAGGTCACGAGACTATGTTTTTACAATAATGTCATTAATTTGTCACCATTTGGCCAAATATATAAAGGAGAAAATACTAATAGATATAATACTGTTTGTTAGATGATTGAGTTCTTTATGCATATTAGCAGAAAATTGATTCCTTAGTAATGCGTATGTAAAATATTTTATTGAAAGAGACAAAAATCCATTTTGATGATTCCTACATCTTGATGGTTAGTGTCATGATTTTTAACTATCGGAATACGTTATTTACAACAACAAAATATAAAGAAGAAAATATTTGAAGATCAACAATAGTCTCTTTGAGATAAAACATTGTCCACAAATTAAAGACAAACGAAAAGATATTTGAATCTTGCATCTCTATATTTTGAAATATCTCCAAACTATCATGCATTTGTTTCCTGCACTTCCATGAGGTTATCCCATTTGCGTCGAGTGTTGTCTCTTGCATTCATTTCTTTCCTCGTCGAGTAACATTTCCACATTTGATTTCTTTATTACTTCGTCAAAAAACTAGGTCAAAGTGCAAGAGAAGACATATTATCCTCTCTTTGTATTCGGAATGACCATATGGAATAATATAACTATACGTACTGATATAAAAATTTTCCAATTCCGGAAAAACTCAAAGAATTTTTCTCTTCCAAAACATAGATATATATTGAATTTGGTTGCTCTTGCAGTATCGTCTCCAGCTCACTCTGCAAGGTGTCTTCAATAGTTCCATTTGCCAAAGGCTGCATACCCTCATCTAATGCTTTTAAGGACCAGTAAAATTCAGATCCTACTTGTCTTAATAAATGGATTTTTCAGAATTGGAGGCAACCTCATTCAATTTGATTCTGCTCAAAGTTGTGGTGCCACAGCACAGATAAAGTTGAAGAGGGTGGCCGGGCCGGGTGGGCCTTAGGATCAGGAGATTTTTTTTTTTTTTCTCTTCTTTTAAGTTCATGTACATTATAATAATTGTTTTAATTAAGTTGTATGAAAATGTTTTAATTTTCTTTTCATTATAATAATTGTTTTAACTTAGTTTTATGTTGAGTCGCATACATTTACATAAACGAAACGTATAGTCTCTACTCTCTACTATAAACAATACTTAATTTTTTTTAGCCTTTTATATATTTTTAATTATATATCTTCTTATAAAATTTTTAAATTTAAAAAAAAAATCATGCTTCTGTTTAATGATAATACACTACGTACTTAATTATTTTATATTAGTTATTATAATAAAAATATAATATTATATGATTGAATGTTTATTACGTCAATAAAAGCAATAATAAGTTTTTTAAAAATTATGACGGTTAAATTCAATCAAATTTTTTGAATGATTAAAAGGTTTAAACTAAATGTTTTAATGAATTTACTTGTTAAGTCTAAAGCTAATTCAAAAATATTTAAGTATTAATTAAATAAAAAAATCTTCAATCGCATAACTAGTTAAAAATAAAACATTGGTTTTAAACATTAGTTATATATTTATATATATATATATATATATCCTAAAAAAAAGATATATGATTATGAAGCCTAAAAAATAATGATAAACGTTAGCCTTCCTTAACGAATGATTTATCCACTAAATCAATAAAACGTAATTGTGAACGAGGAGGAATGAATTGGAGTAGACTAGCCATGACAAAAAGGAATTAAAAAAAAGAACGAGCAAAAGCTTAAGCAGAGGTATCGCTATCAAAGTAGAAGACCAGAAAGCAAGCTGAAAAGAAGCATATTCTTGAGGGAGAAATTTGGGCACATCAACGTGATCCTCTATCAAGCAAGTCTCGCCAAACATATGATATTTTAACACTATAAAAAAAATTAGAATTTACTACAGTCAAAATCTGTCGATAACATTAAAAATTCGTTGGTAATTTCACATTTTTGACAGATAAATATTCATCGTTAAAATGGTCGTTGCAAATTTAATTGATGGATTTTTTTATGCCCTTTTAGAAATTTCAGGCAGAAATATCTATCGGTAAGTATCCGTGAGAAATTTTTTACTGTAATTTTGCATGGATTATTCTGTCAAAAATTACCTACGAGAATATCTATCGGTAATTTATCACGATCATTCTGTCGAAAATTACCGACAAAAATATCCGTCGCAAATACATTTGTGGGACATTACTGATCAATGTTTCCATCGGTAATTTATGTTCAAAAATGTTGCATTTGATTATTTTTTTATTAATAATTTTTTTATATTATTCGTCATTATAGAAATTAACAGATAATATAATTAATGAAATACTTCAGTTCATATATCTAAAACAAATGTTAAAACAAATTGATTTAAATTCAAAATAAATCTAAAATAAAAGCATAATGTCTAATATGTTAATAGTAATTTTGTGTTACTAAGTCAATAATCAAAATAGTTATTGTCAAATTGTCTTTGCTGGTCATCAATTTGTTATTGTTGTTGGTCATCTGATGTAGTTCATCATTGTTTTGTTGTTGTTGATCATGTGATTGATCATTGTGCTGTCACATTTATATCCGAATTAACTACGGTATAACATACATACTTGTTCTTGAAACCAACTTGGAAAAATCTACATAACTATTTGGTTCAATTGTCTGTTGGAATGATAAGAATGAACTGTCCAAATATAATGTATTAGTGATCAATATTAGGGCTGAATTGACAGCAACAATTATTAATATTATTTGGCTGCATTAGTATGTCAACTTAATTAAGATATGACTTAACTTCGGCATAATTAATCAACACATGAATATATTTAAGTCTTTTTCTTCATGAACTAATATTTTCACGAAGAATGAAGCTTAAAACCACTTGTTAAAAAAACATCACAGGTTCATATCTCTACAAATAACATTTCTAATATAAATATATAATATAATTTTTCATACAATTAAACATAATTTACTAAAATGTTATCTATCATTGTTATTTTATTTTTGAATACTTAAAGGAAAAGACAAATACGGTGCTTTCCCCAATTTTTAAAAAGAAGTCTAGATATATTTATTCCATAGAGATGACTAAAGTCTGTACATCTGATCGGATAAGTGGCGATACTTGATGACAACCTTCCTCAATCCATTACATTTCAATACAATTCATATACGGATCCTTCCTATTTTTCTCGTTCTTATATTTCTAGTCATTTTTGCTTTAAAAATTATTTCTAGTAATTTAAATAATAAAAAAGGTATTAATTTCATATTATTTATTTTTTTAAAAAAATTATTCATCAAAATTCCAAACATAGGTACAGAATAAAAGAATATAAAAAGGAGTGTAGTCTAATCCCAAAAGTTTTCGTTTGCTACATTACTATCAGCAGTGTAGCTGCAGTGCACCACTTATTCAGGATGAGTGATCCACGGCCAATTCAACGAAAAGTCCGAAACTTTTCAGATCATGACTAGTGAAAGTGTGAAAAGTGAAAACAAAGTTACCATTACACAGAGATCGTACCTCCACTTTCTGACATATTATTGACCCAGAATGAGTATAAAGAAATTGTGGATGGAATATATCAAAAATAAAGACCATGCAATCATGCTGCATAGGATAAAGATATTTTCTTTATTTTTTTGCTAAAATATTAATATATATTTTTAAACAAAATTTTCTTACAATATATATTTTTAAGTTGTTATTATTTCAAATAATTAATTTTCCAATTTTTAAATCATATCAAAGCAATTTTTAATTTTTAATATTATTATTTTCCTATGGAAATAAATTAGTCACACATGTTATAATTACGATTATAATTTTGGATGACAACATGTGGACTAAAATCATTTAATTTTAAAAATGTTAATAACCAAATGTGTAATTAAATTTTTAATGGGATCAAAATTGGATATTTATAGGATTAAAAGTAAATTTAAGTTTAAAAATATTATTAATAAAAACTAATTTATTATTAATTAAAATTACATTTACATTCTTCATTTAACACTCATCCTCCCTATGTTTTTAAATAGAGGTGAAAATATATTAGACTTTGTCATATCTAAATCTAATTAATATTGATTAAAAATACATGAGTTAAGTTTACCCTTTCATTTGTTAATAACCCCTTTTAAGGTTTGGTTTAATTCATACGACCGTTTATGTTTTGATGGAAGCTAGAGAAGATAAAAGAATGAAAAAGAATTGAGAATAAATATTTAACTTAAAATAAATAAAAATAAGTGTAAGATCTATAATAAATTTGAAAATTTCTTTTCCTTTTTCTCTCCTATTTTTTCACAATCAAACATACCATTAACAATAAATATTATTATGATAATTTAACATCTTGATAGAGGAGGTAAAAATATGTATATTAAATTTTATAAGAATTAAATTTAACTTATTTATATGATGTAAACATATTTTTAATGTCTATTTTTACATTTATGATAATTTATTTAAAAATATATTTTACAATAAAATTTCTAAATAAATCATAAATTTATGTTCCAATAAGCTAATTAATAAATTTAACTTTGATTTTTTTTATATATAAGTCAACATGCTTGACTTTTAAAACATAAATAAATGTAAAATTCTAATATATTATAACAATTTAATATAATAATAATAATATTAACAATAAATATTTGTTTATATTTTTAGGTTATACATATAATTTAGTTCCTATACGAGTCATGAGATTTTAATTTGATTCCTATACATAAAAATTATTAAGTCAATTCTTATACTTCATCATTTTGATCCCTATCATCATTTAACTCTTTTACAGGTTTTTAATTTGAATTTTATACATTTAAGTTTTTTTTTTTATTTGGTTCCTCATTGTTGAGACTAAATTAAGAATGTTGTGTAGTACAAGGATGAAATTAAGAATGTATTGCATATAAAGACTATATAAAAAATATAGTTAAGGCGTGACGAGAAATACCAAATCAATAAGTTTTGCACATATATAGGAACTGAATTGTAAATCTAAAAAAAAAAAAAATATAGTTAACGTATGACAGGAAATGCCAAATCAATAAGTTTTGCACATATATAGGAACTGAATTGAAAATCTAGAAGATTAAATTATAAACAGTTTAACCAAAATGTTAGTAACGATATTTTTAATATTTTATTTTCAAGAGGATCGCATTTATTATTTAATGATTCTTTTTTCTATTTAAATATAAATTTATTAAAATTAATAAAAAAAATTACGTATTCTATTAAAATTAATAATTTTAAAAAATTTCAGTTAATAAAAATATTAAAAAGAAAATGTATAGTTTTCCTCATATATAATAATAAAAGTTATTTAAATTTAAAGATTAAACATTTAAAACCATATTTTTACAGTTACAAATGAAATTAATCTACAATAGGAAACACTTTAAGCAATATTAACATTAATATTGCTTAAAACAAGTTTTAAGCAATATTATTGTTTCGAGTTTTCGACGTATAGGTTTTCTCTGATGAAACACGGGACATGCAATGGAAAGAGCTTTTGAATTTGTGTTCGTCAGAAAGAAATCACCGTCATAGCATAAGGACAAGGAAAAGATCGCAACTTTTCATACAAGAGAGATAGCATTAGCAATAAACATAGCTCCAAATGCAAACAACTCATCATTTTCTTCACCGTTACTGTCAACTCACTCACTTACACAGTTACACCCCCCCTTTAAGAAGCCATGCTAAAATCCCGCGTTCACAGTCATAACAACAACTACTTGTATTTCTCCTACTCCAACACAACATCATTTTTATTTTTATTTTTACTGTCCTGCATAAAAACAAATACACATAAAATTAATTTTATGAGAGACCCTGAATTATATTTTTTTAAAATTTATATATTAATAAAACTCAGCCAGAAGTACATATTTTCACCACTTACATTCCTACCAGTCTTTTTCTCTTCCTCCACCAGTCTCTCTCCCTTTCATCACTTCATTAACTCCAAAACCAACATTATTGTTCTCACTCTCAGACCACCACCATCATAATCATGTGTGCAACCTTCAACATTCTTGTTCTCTTCTTATCACTTTTACTCACTTCTTCTTCTTCTTCTTCTTCTTCACAGCCTCGCCGTGTTCTCCATCAACCACTTTTCCCGAGAATCTCTGTTCCTCCAGCACAAGCTCCAAGTTATTTATCTCCTGAGCCTCAACCGAAGCAACAACACCAACAACCCAAGCTTCCATTTTCTTCTATTTCATCTTCTTCACCACCACCGCCGCAGAAATCTTTCTTCCCTTCCTACCATTCTCCGCCACTGCCACCTTCCCCCGCCGTCGTCGCTACTTTTCCGGCCAACATCTCCTCCCTCCTCCTCCCCCGCCCTGTCTCCCGTCACCACCGCTCCGCCGCTGCCCTCGTCGTCTCCCTCTCTGTCTGCTCCCTCGCCCTCCTCGCCGCTGCCGCCGCCTTCCTCCTCCACCACCGCCGCCGCACACACTCCTCCTCCGATGTCAACAACGACGACGATAAGGCCTCGAGATCGGACAGCCTCCGCCTGTTCCCGCCGAACACCGTCGCCTCCGACGGCGCCGACCGCAAACCCCGCAGCAAGGCGAGTCCCACATCGGAGCTTCTCTACCTCGGCACGGTGGCGAACTCCGTAACCACCACTACCACCACAACAACAACAACCACTGACTCAAGCTCCAGCCACCACGAAAGTTTTCGGCCACCGTATCAGAAACTCGGCGACTCGCCGGAGCTCAACCCGCTGCCGCCACTGCCACGTCACAAATTCAAACCATGGACCACTGAAGAAGAGAACAATGGTAAAGATATCATAGAAAAGGAAAATGAAGAAGATGAAAAAGAGGAAGAGGAAGAAGAACAGTTTTTTTCTCCAAGTGGTTCTTCTGGTGGGAACATTAACAAACAACAACAGAGTCCTCCTTCTCCTTCTATCCTTCCTTCTGGTGTTGTTGCTTCAAGCTCACGTGTTTTCCACGTGGATAAATTCGGTTCCAGAAGCTTCACTTCTCGAACCCCTTCTTACCCACGTTCCAATTCACTCTCTTTTTCTCGTTCCCCTTCTCTGAATTTCAGCCCCGCAAGTGTTAAATCATTGCCACCGAACAACAACCCTGCTTCCCCTTCTTTCTCTTCATCCTCTTCTTCTCCGAGGGAAGAAAGGCGTGTTCCATCTCAGGGGAAAAATTCTCCAGCGGCCACCGATTTACCTACTCCTCCGCCGCCACCTCCTCCGCCACCGCCTCCTCCGCCACCGCCGCATTTTTGGGAGGCTCCGGTTGATAAAAGTGTTACTTTTAGGAATGAGAGTGAGGAGACTCCGAAGCCAAAGTTGAAAGCTTTACATTGGGACAAAGTTAAGGCCAGCTCGGATAGGGTCATGGTTTGGGATCGCATGGGACCAAGTTCTTTTCAGTAAGACATGTTTACGTCATTCGACTTTGTCAAATAATGTTTTATATATGTATATATATATATATATATATATATATATATATATATATATCATGTTTATATGTTGTTTGTGTTGTTGTTATTGCTACTTGTGTTGGGTTTTGTTTTAATGATTCGTGGTGCAGGTTGAACGAGGACATGATTGAAACACTTTTCATGGTAAATAATAATAATAATTCCAAGGAGGGTTTCGGTGTTGCGATTAGAGATAATCATAATCCTCGGCGTCAAGTATTTCATTCTGCGTCTCCAATGACCTTGGAGAATAGGGTGCTTGACCCTAAGAAGTCTCAGAACATTGCCATTTTGCTTAGAGCGCTGAATGTGACTATTGATGAAGTTTGTGATGCTCTTAGGGAAGGTGATGATCCATTTTGTCTTCTATGCACACAGTTTCTACCAATTTATTTTATTTTAAACATAAAGATGTAGTTCTTTTTGTAATTTTTTATACTGCACTGCTTTTGCTTTGTTGTCATTGTATTATCATTATGTACGTGTATATTGTGTTGTTGTTTATGTATCAATCACGGGATGGCATGTAAAAATAATATATTATTTGTATTCTTCTTTGGTCTTTACTGCTTTTTTGTGTAGTACTTATGGCGCAACATCAAACTTTGCTCCTACTATAAGAAAAGTTATGCAATGTTTGTTCCTTGTTGAACTCTGTTTATCTTCTTCTTTCTCTCCTCGTTAGTGGCTCTATGTTTTTGGGGGAAATGTTTAAGCTTCATTTTGCTGTCTATAGGCAATTGTGATACGTTGGGGACGGAACTTCTTGAAAGTTTATTGAAGATGGTTCCAACTAAAGATGAAGAATCTAAGCTGAAGGAGTTTCAAGATGAATCGCCCTTCAAGCTTGGCCCAGCCGAGAAATTTCTTAAAGTCGTGCTTGATATACCTTTTGCTTTTAAGAGAGTGGATGCTATGCTCTACATTGCAAACTTTGATTCTGAATTAGAATACCTTAAGAAGTCCTTTGAAACTCTGGAGGTATATATATGCTGATCTCATTTATCTCTCTCTCAATTTGATCATTTTGTTTTCTTAAATGTGTTTTGGGATATTATGAACCAGATTGACCTTTCAGTATCAAAGGAGCTAAATGTTGGTAATATTTTCAACTTGTTATTCTAGCTTTCCAAAATCTCATTTTATGTTTATATTCAGTATCGAAGGAGCTGAATTTTCAGCGCCATAGTATTATCCTTTACTTTTTAAAAAGGTTACCCAAGATAGAAATTACTTTTTAAAAAGGTTACCCAAGATAGAAATCTCCAAAATGACCCTTTTTCCATTGTGATTAGGAAACACAACAGACTTGTATGTGTAGCCTCACTGATATCAATTTTTACCAATGTACCCGTAGTTCTCATATTTCAACCTTTTCCACAGGTGGCCTGTGAGGAATTAAGGAATAGCCGCATGTTTCTGAAGATACTCGAAGCTGTTCTCAGAACAGGAAATCGAATGAATGTTGGAACCAATCGCGGTGATGCTCATGCGTTCAAACTGGACACACTTTTGAAGTTAGTTGATATTAAAGGGACTGATGGAAAGACCACTCTCTTACATTTTGTTGTACAGGAAATTGTTAGAACTGAGGGTTCTCATATTTCTGGTTCAAATAATAACCATGCCTCTGACAATGACCACCAATATACTCTTCAAGATGAGGTTGACTTCAAAAAGCTTGGTCTGCAAGTTGTTTCAGGTTTGAGTGGGGAGCTCACCAATGTTAAGAAAGCAGCTGCTATGGATTCGGACATGCTCAGTAGTGATGTTGCTAAACTTGCCAAAGGAATCGAAAAAATTGTGCAAGTTGTCAAATTGAACGAGGAGTCACCTTTGAAAGAAACTAACCAAAAATTTTCTGATACAATAAAAGGTTTCTTGGAGAGGGGAGAGCAAGAGATTTCAACAATCCAGGGCCAAGAGAAAAATGCCCTCTCTTCAGTGAAGGAGATAACTGAGTATTTCCATGGAAATTCAGCAAAGGAAGAAGCTCATCCATTTAGAATTTTCATGGTTGTGAGGGATTTCCTTTCAATCCTAGATGGTGTTTGCAAGGAAATTGGTAAAGTAAATGAGAGGACGTTGGTTGGTTCCCGTCAATCTGTAATTCCTGCAAATCCTATAATGCAAACCTTTTCCCCTGAGATTATTGGTAAGCAACCATCTGATTCCTCTGAATCTGATTAACCTCTAAAAGCCAATCTGACCCGGATGTAACATGTTGAAGTAGCTTGCACATGTTTGGTCATTAATGGGTTAGATTTTCATCATCCAAATATTATCATGTGAAGTGACATTTTCACTCAAATCTCACTGAACCAGAAAAACCCAGCTTTACCCCTATGATGATGAAACAAAGCTCATGCTATCATAGCTCTTGTTTTCCTGCCTATATAGCTCTGTATATATTTTACTGCCTAGATTATATAATCAGTACATTCTTTTCTACTTTCGTGCTAGGTTGGCTGCTTCTCTGTATTTGTCTTCACAAATGATCAATGACAAATTTTGGATTTGTATTTTCTTAACTTCCGTAAAATGAGGATTGTGTGAATAAGTTGAAATTACTAATACACAAGTTGAATGTGAGGGGCAAAAGTTGTTTCAATCGTAAAAGTCTAGTTTGTAGCCAGTGACTTTTACTACCAAGAGCATTAATGACAAATAGATCAGTAAAATCATTAAATCTAACCAGACTCTGATACTGTGAAATATAGGATTGTGACTTCAGTTTGGACTTTAGTGTGTCGTGGCCACAGTGAGTGGCAATGGCATCATCAAGTGTACTATATAGCAAAGGAAGGAGTCAATGCAGTCTTAATGCCATCACCTGTAAATATTAATATTCGTGATGAAAGAAACATTGTCTCTTTCTCATAGCTATTCGAAGACTTCAGGTGTTTGACACGTTGATTAAGGAAATTGCGATTATTATTATTGATTTCGAAAGGTTTGAGAATTGTGTTACCTCCTCTATTGAACCACCAGGAGAAGCTATTATCTTTTTACCTCTAATCGTGAATGAAAAAAACCCTTCAAAATCGCACTGTAGTTCAATCCACAACTACTAAGAAAGTTCTACAGGTGCTATATCAGAAATTTGTTTTCTCTGTACACTTGTTCTCCTTGACCACGTTTAGATTACCATCTTTTTAAACCAAACTCAAGTTCTCAGCATCCATGCGTTCAAGCACCTTCCGTGCTTCCTCTTCTGTAGCAGGAACAACATGTCGAAGCCTCAACCCATTTTTAATGGCCACAGGATCAACACCAAATGTGAAGTAGAATCTGTTAGATACCTGTTTTAAGAAAAGCAAGGAATGAAATAAATTACTAGATAAGTGAACATGTGAATCTCAAATGAAAATGAGGCAGTCATTTTTGTATTCCATTAGATAATAGTTATATAATTTTTTATTTTATTTGTGAGAATTGAAGACAAGTATCATTGTACCAAGGGGTTTACAAAAATTCACACATTCAATTCAACCAATTGAATAAGATCCCTTGATAGATAATAGATATATAATCTGATGTTAGCTTACTAATTATTATCCATCCTAATTGAGTAATTGTAACAAAATAAAATTAGACAGGAATTTGCTGACAACACTCCATGGAACTCTGCTCTCAGAAAAAAAAAAAAATCACAGAAGACAACTTTTCTGATATATCTTTTCATTACTAAAATTTTATGAGAAGGAAATTTATGTGTGTCCAGAAATTTTAAGTAAATTTTATATATTATATTATAATTATAGTGCTCACCTCACTGGAGCGCTGCTCAGGCTTTGTCACATGTGCAACAACTTCCACATTCACCATGGGTTCAGCTATGTTGTCAAGTTCCGTGTACAGAACACAAGACTTGAGACGAAGGAAGTTTCCAACGTCGACCTGCATCATCAAGTTGTTTTCAGTTGAATGTCCTGTTTAAATGTCAATAAAATTGTTCTTTTCTGTTGATATATTAAATGAGGTCATGATGATTCTGTTCCCCTAGACAATTTCATTATGAAAGAAAACTTCCAGAAGGTAAAACTGATTTTAACATCAATACCATTCAGGAAATGAGGAAATGTAGTTCATTAAATATTTAGAACAAATAGTTCCCGTGGTGAGTACTTACAGGTTTAAAAAAATCAACATGATCAACTTCTAGGAAATGAGGTGCTGCACCCGCAAAGGCATAAGCTGTTGAAAAGGCAAGTTCAAACGCTCTTCTCATCAAGAATCCCCCAAAGATACGACCATGGATGTTTCTTTGCTGTGGCTGACAGATAAAAGAGTTGTGTAGGCAAGTATCCTTCATCAGGACACTATCTCTGTTGGCCAATGCTGGCATGTCACAGAAGATACGCCCTTCGGCCAGTAGTGCTTTGAGCCTAGCAGTGTCTTTACTCTCTCCATGTTTCTGTTCTTGTTTCATTCTTTTCCTTAATTTGTTCCTCTCTTCTGCTTCTTCCCAGAGCAATCTTTCTTGTTCACTTTCAGGTGAGATCTGGTTGATTGGGGCTGCTTTTCCAGTGGCGGAGTCACGAGCCACAAATGTAAAGTTAGCTACAAGTGCAGATGAGCTTGAGATATTGGGATTCCCTGTCACCAAGTTTCAGTGTCAGCCTGTCAGGTAAGGAATTAATCGCTGGTAAGTGGTAACAGATGCCGTGCTGAACTGATAGAGGATTAAAAGACAACACTACAAAGATGTGTTTGAGCTTATATAACTAGAACATCTTGAACAGGCTTTTAGTCAACATTTCTATATGTTGTCTGACTCTTTTCATTTTATTTACAGCAGCATGTAAGTTTGTAAGAACAGTAAGCTACAAAACAATGTACACAAAAGGCAGGATACTAGGGTGGATTTAACAGTCTATGTAATAAACCTTTACCACCATACAGGATTTGCACCACGAATTTGGGAAAAAAATTATAACCAAATTTTTTTGACAGAGTAATTATTTAATTATACTAATGATTAAGTCCATGATTTCTGAAATATTAAAGTGACAAGCAATGTCAATGCTTGTTTGGAGATTAAATGAAGCTGTTGAGGTTCTTACTTTTGCATTCTTACAAGACCACACTTTGATAACATGCTTCACTAAAGGAAAGCAAACATGGATAAGCGGAAAGAAAATTTAGCAAAGTTCGTGACACAATTTTGCTCAAATTTCTAATGGTAGTTAGTAGCCAACTTTTGTTAGTTATAACTGAATAATGTCCGTAACTAATTGTTGTGTGAGAGTTTGTCAGTTAGCACCTAGATGGGTTAGCCAGCTGCATCGACATAGCCCTCATTATCTTTGCTCTATAAATAGATGTTGTATTCTGTTGTCAGATCATCTAATAGTAATTCAATCATAGCCGAAGTTCACATTAACTGATAGACACCACTATGGCACTATTTCCATCTCTATGATGTGTTCCCTAATCAAGTTTCTCTGATTCCAATTATGTATATACTATATAGTAACATACCATCTGTCTGGTTCTAAGCACTTACTGTCTATTATAATCAAAAGATAAACCATAATCTCACATAAAATAATGGCCAAAGAAAAAAGAATCAACTTGTATTCATCCGGCAGCACCTTGTGTGGACTGAGTCAATTCCAGTTGAATCTCCATGGATGACCGGCCAACCCAGGAAACAGCACCGACAATGGTCAAATCAGCTTCAATATGGATTGGCTTCTTAAGAACCATCTTGTCAACAGAAGCAGTTACCAATAGAAGGGGCCTTGCTGTGCCATCTTCATTAGAACAATGCTGCCAAAAGAGAGGGAATAAATTTGAAAATCCAAATTTCATGAATACAATAAATCTTCCCAAGTACTATAAGCCACACACCACACACACTTCTTAACAGAAAAAATCTAACGGTTGATGTTTCAAACACATTCATAATTTAATATGATGTGTAGGTAATATTGATCCTTCATTTTCTTATCAAAGATCAACATTACTTACTTTACCCTCCTAGTAAAGTTTTTTTTTTTTTTTTTTTTTTTTTTTTTGGTGCTTCTCCATAGTTATTTTTCATTATTACTAAACCTGGTTGGGAGAGGAGATCACATTAAAGAAGGCTAGCCAAGTTCTTTGGTACCTTAAAAGATTAGTCATCAATAAAACTGATGAATACTCTGCACCAATGTCATGAACACACAAAATCCTCAAACATTTTTCAACCTTACACTAACTCTCTTTAATTGTTTGAAAAACATTTTCCTTCCGAGGGAAGTTGTTGTAATGTTAAAAAACACGCAGAATTTATGCAATTTCACGAAACTTCAGGAGAATGTGTCAGGATAATTTATTCTAAAAACATTTATGACAAAGCTATTTTGCTCTACAAGCAATCCTGTTTGTTCTAAACGTGGAAACCTCTTCACTAGATCCAATCACTTTGTTAGACCGATCTTGGCAATTATCAGAACATTAAAAAAAAAAAAAAGAACTTTGAATCAGTTTCATTAATATAATGAAAACCCAAATCATTTAAACCCGTAACTAACAAAACCCACAATTCAATTTGGAAAAAAAAGAAATGGACCTTGAACGCAACGGTACCAGCTAGAGCGTCGAAATCCTCGACGAGCTTGCCCATCCTGATGTGATTCCATGGATTCCTATACTGCTCGCGAAGCATGTGATCTTCTGAGAAGTTGTAGAAGATGCAAGTCCTGCTTCGGGAAGGTGTTTTGGGAACGAAGGGGCCATTGGAGAGAACGGGGTTTTCGAAAACGGAGGATCTGGCTTCCCAGAGAGCGTATATGGCAGGGGAATGGAACATCCCTGGCCATAGACTAATGGGTTTGCGGTTAGAAGAACCTGCATCGATGGAAACAGAGGTTGCCGTTTTTGTTGTTGTCGGGTATGTTGTGGAAGAATCAGTTGAGAAGTGATTCGATGAGATTGTTGTGGTGGGTGTGATTCTGAATCTGAAAAGATGGTGGAACAGTGAAAGGCAAGGTTTTGGGTTTCTGAAGGGGTGCATTGCGTTGCTTGCATGGAATGGAATCGAGATGGGGATTCCCCCAAAGTTGGAGCGAAGAATGAAATGTTCAACTGCTACAATTAACTTTGCATGATTTTACGAAAAGGACTGAACTATAAAATCAGATTCAGTAGCCGTCTTTCTTGGACTCATTTTGATGGGGGGAAAATGTGTAAATACTCATTTTGGTCGTTTAAACGTGTCGACATATGAATTTCCTGAAATATCACAAAATAAAATTTAGTATTTTGAATATTATTCCTAATATGTGCACACCAACTTGATAGCTTACATATTATCTACAAGAGTATAAGAGTATCATGCGTAAAAAAAAAGTTGTATTTTCAATTTAGTCTTTAACCTTATCAACTTATTATTTTACTCCTTAAATGTAATTATTTATTAAAATTTTGATATCTGAAATTAACTATGTAATATGAATTTAGTGTTTGAAAGTCATTTTAAATTATTAATGAAGTCTCTTCTTGTATCTAAATTATTAAAATAGTCATAATCATATCTCATTAATTCCATTTTTATCTTTCATATTTTTCATCTTCTTCCACACTTTCTAATTCATCTTGACTTTGACATCTACTATTTGCATACATTATTTATTCAACTCAAACATCAATTCTAATAAAAAATAACACAAAAACATCTTTTAAAATATTTAATTTTTATTTAATAAACATTGTATAACTTCTTTAAGAAATTACATTTTATTCAAATAAAAAATTGAAATAAATTTTTCAGCACTCATAACCATTAGATTTCATATAAGTTTTTAAATACATGGTTATATATCTAATTATTGAACAATCTTGAATGCATGATAGAATTCAATTTTATTTTAATTGAATCAATTTTTAATATAAAATCTAAAATTTGATCTAATCCAAAAATTTAAATGCATGGTTAACATTTTGTTTAAACATAGCAGCTCACCCGTTTGACATGACAATTTGGGGATTGCTTGTTGGACCCAATAATTTTTTGTTGATTAAGCCCATCTGGTCCAAAGGGCAGTGAGAGGTCGTATATAATAAGTCTCATGGTTGTGTTGCTGTTATATAACAAATTTTGGGGGGGTTTCCTGCACTTCATTTTTTTTTTCCAACATATCCTTTTATTACTGAAAAATAATTATTCAGAATGTATTTTTACATCCTAAATTACCCTTTTCATAATGAAAAAAGTGTTGGTAAAAAACTTTTGGGATGTAGGAAGTTTTAGCCCAAAATTTAGTCCCTGGTGAAGGCTAGTGGGACACAACTTCATGAAGTGAGGTTTGACTCCTCTTTTCTTAAAATTATCCTCATTTCCCTTCCCCCAACCTCCATCTGGTTCCCTTGTGAAGATGTGAGAAATGAGGTTAAATGAAACAGGAGATTAAATAAAATTAATGATACAATTAAAGCTATTTATAAAGGTATCTTTAAATAAAACATAATACTCATTAATAAGTTGTTGCAGCTAAAGATGAGTTGATAAGTTGGATGAAAGAGAGATAAAACTGAAGGGAAAAAATAATACTTTCTCCATCCCATAATAACTTACGTTTAAGATTATTTCACAGTCCAAGAAAATAAATATTCGAAGAAAATTAACATTAACTAGGGAATAAGTTTACTAAAATATCCTTATTCTTTCTCTTAATTTTAATAAATGTATTATTAAATATTTTAAGACAACACTATTTATTACAAAGAAAAATTAAAATATATGTTCTCATATCTCATTGAGTAAGAGCATAAGTCAATTTGAATTTTTTTTCTAAAGGCTAAAACTGTATTTATTCTAGAACGAATGGAGTACTCCCTTCATCCCAAATTAAGTGTCACCTAAATTTTCAATGTAACATTTATTTTCTTTTCCACCAATATTTCTAATAAGTGTCACTTTTATTTTTGAATCTAATATTAATATATATTTCCTTTAAACTCATATATAAGCAAAAAAAAATATTTTGAATCTTGGATTTAAACATAAACAAATTTAACTAATTTTACTCTTATTTAATGATAATATTTCTAAAATATTTTTCATTTTATTGTGACTCTATTTTTAAGGATTCTATGATTTTTCTTTGTCTATATAAAATAATTTAGAACGACAAGTATTTTGAGATTGTGAGAGTATTACATATAATAATTGATCTAATGAAAAAAAGAAAAATGTTGGTGATATTAAGAAAAAGAAATAATAGAATGTAAAGGAAAGGTATGAGGGAAAAAAAAGTGTATGATGTTAGCAAAAAAAACAGTGCATGATAATGATATCCATAGTAAACTAATCACCGTTGGCTAAGGGCCGGAATGAGACCACACAACTTTATGAAAAGATATGATATGGGTTTTTTCTTTTGGTGGATATATGATATGGTTAGTACCATGGAAGAAATGTTCAATTATTGGTGGTAGATGGACAATTATTAAAATTTATTAGTACATCCAAATTAAAGTGAAAGTCAAGAGGTGAAGAATAGAGAATGGAATCATTACCTCGGAAGCTGAACTCTTTCTTTTCCTCGCTAGACCCTGTCCAGTTATCCATCAGCAAAAATAGGTAGATGAGAAAAGAAAAGAAGAGAAATAAGTGAGAAATAAAAGTTATTTGATATAAGAGAAATATGTAAAAAATGAAAAGAAATATTTAAGTTAAAGGGATTTGACAGATAAAAAAGAAAAAAATATATTTTTTTTATTGTTATGTGTATTGTACGAGAGAGAATCGGAGAGAAAAAGAACCATTTTTGTGTGGGTGCAGACCGGTAGCAGCTTGCAGCATAGGAGAGAAAAGAATTTGTTCGCAAATCTTCTCAGCCCAGGTTGAAAATGCAGTTTAGTGGGATCCATGTTTTTCTTTCTTTTTTTCTTTTTTGAAAATTTCCCTAATATTTTTCACCCACCAAACCAAAGTGCAGAAATTTCTCGAAATCCACAACCTCCATGCTACTCTCTTCTTCTCTACGCAGCATCATCGCTTACAAACACACTGTTAATAAAGTTCCAATGTCATTAATCATTTTTCTTAATATCAAATTCAAATAAAAAAACACTTTAATGAAAATATAATTATAAGAATTAAATGATATTAATAAAAAATTTAATTAACACTAACTTAATTAATTTTACTTATATTTAAGTCTAGGATCATATCTTTGTACCTCTCCATAATGCTACTACCCAAGTCCACAGCCAATATTGCCACCTCCAATCCATGATTGTTGTAATGCCTTGAATTTTAAGCATGTAATTAAGCTTAGATTAAGCTCATGATTGAGGATCATAAATATGCTTACAGATATTCAGAGAAAAGCTTGAGAAAGAGAGATGTAGGCTGATTTATGAGTTTTCTGAGGTTCCACGCTTGGAGCGTGGGTGTCCACGCCTGGGGCGTGGGAAACAGCTCAGAAAACCAATTCTCTCTGGAGTGCCACGCCTGGGGAGTGGGTGCCACGCCTGGGGCGTGGGAAGTGCTCCAGAAAGTTGATTTCCTCTGGAATGCCACGCCAGGGGCGTGGGAGCCACGCCTGGAGCGTGGGAGCCACGCCTGGAGCGTGGGAGCCACGCCTGGAGCGTGGGAAGTGCTCCAGAAAGTGGATTTTCTCTGGAATGCCACGCCTGGGGCGTGGGGATCCACGCCTGGAGCGTGGGATTCTCTGGACTGCCACGCCTGGGGCGTGGGGAGCCACGCCTGGTGTAACATCCCCAAAATTATAAAAATGTGATACAAGTATGTTTAGAGAAAAAAATAACTATATCACTCTTTCCAAGAAGTGGAAATTACTAGAAAACCCCTTAAGATAACATGTCAAAAATGCCCTTGACATTTTTTAAAATGACCAAAATGTCCCTAGTTGAATGGCATAATTACCAAAATGCCCCTAGGCC